>KN886384.1:15080-30385 GCA_000934455.1 Apostichopus parvimensis
GTAAGAAAAAAGAAAATAGTTTACAAAAAGGAAGAACATTTTAATTCGCATTGTATTATTTTGGTTTTATAGTTCCTTATTCTAGTCTATGTCTTTTTAAGAGGAGATTTTGTTTTTGTCTGGGTATAATCAAGAAACCTATCATTTCCATCATGGATCTGAAATCCAACTATTCATGCACGGTGTTGTACACACTAGACAGCGTGTACATAATGATATTGTCATGATAGTATCAAAGGGCTACACATTCCATTAACATGTACGATGTGTTTAGTCATCTTAGTTAACTTTAACAAGAGCGAGCACCGTTTCGTATCGTTTTATCATGTTTAATGACTTTAATGTTTAATGACGCAATTGATACTCAGACTTTGGCTATTTAATATTTAAATATTACACCAGGTTTTACGTTATAAAATACATATATGTACTGACGATAACTCGTCAACCATCAACCCATATTGACCCAGGTATTGACCCTTTGTTACGCCAATCCCATGATTCCCTACCCAGCCCTCCCCCCCCCACCCCACAACACCATCCATTTTGCAACAAAATGTTGCTTTTATATGAAAGGCATTTATATGTTCATATATTTTCGATTTATACCTATCATTCCCTTTAAAAGTGGATTGGGTGGATGATAAATTAATTCATTTGACAAACTTTGAACACACACCCAACCCCCACTCCCACCCCAAACACACCCCTCCCATACCCCCACCGCAAATACAAGAAGAGATGGGAAGGATATCCTAAAATAAGATGCAAACAGTCATACATCGTTGTTACAACATAACAGAAATTGCTTGACGACACTATATCACAACCAACGAAATAAAGGGATTAAATTTTACTCACAGCATTAAATATAAAGGCCATTTTGAGCGTTCCATAGAATTCACCAAGGGCTTACTCATCTATTATAACGTTTTATCATCTCGATGAACAACCGCCAGGCGATGACTCATTCTGACTTTACCAGATATTCATAATGGTTGATGAAAGGAACTCAATAATGTTGGATTCTTACTCATCACTCTGTGATTTACTTGAGAATATGTCAAAGAGACTCGATCGAAATGGATTATGAGTGAACAAGTGTATCTAGTGCTTAGTCAGCAAATATGAATAGCAAATGACACTGAGCGACGTTTCAGTTCGGCGATGTTGAGAGAGTCATAATATGAACGAACCAAAGAACCAACGAACGAACGAACTCATGTACTATAACAGTATAGCTACGCTGTATGTTGTATGATATAGTCAAACATATACATGTACAGGATATCAAATTAGACATTTAACCTATTTGTTTAAATTTATATGTTTAATGAAAACCGATTAACAGTCTCGTTGAGAGTTGTATAAGTGTAGTTTAATAGTGTGTGTATAGTCAACTGTCATTTAAAGTAATGCACCGACGACGGAGGGCTGGAAGGGTGGTGGTGGGGGGGGGGGGTGGTTGCAAGGGAGGAGTGGGGTGAGGGGGGGTGGGGAGGAGGGCACAGTGGGACGTATTTCCCACCCGCGGTACGTTTTGAAATACATGTAACGTTTCCATGTCAATAATTAAGAGCGCCCCTCCATATTAATGAATATCATCCCTTTTATTCCAGTTTGGAAATTCTTGGTATATATTTGGGACCAATTTTTATCAAGCACAAAATGCTATATTAGTTTAAATTGCAGTTTGTATGAAAATGTATGATGTATGAAATACTTAACAATAAGCATAAACAATAGCAACATACATAGCATCATACATATAGCATCATACATATAGCAAATCATACACAATGCCACACATAACATTACGCATATCGTTAGAAATACGACGGTAAAATTCATAAAATCATACATACATAATGTATGCGACTGTAAATAACATTGTAAGACATTTGGGAATATTTGCAGTTTCGTTATATTTTGCAGTGAAGAGTAAAGGAAAACTTTCCACGCTATTTTGATATTTTTTTATGTTCCGATGTTTGACTAGTTCCTTCCAGTTAAGGTACAACTGTTCAGTCACTGTTTTGTGTTGATAATTTACTGCATATTTCGTTTGTAATGTAAATGAAATAAATTCGTTGCTGCCTTAATTGAATAATTTCACTATAGGAGAATAATAGAGGAAAACAAACATATGTTTCCTATTCAAGCATTTAAGATCGCACACTTATATGCACTAGGTCATTTTACCCTTTTGTTTCTAGGTTCAACGCTCATATTAATTAGAACAATAAGAATGTTAACATGCAATTCGTTTCCTTATAATTATTGAAGTGTTGAGTACTGAGTGGGCTGGCACTCGTTACTATAATTGTACAGTTTCTATTTCCCTGTATATGTGTTTATGTGTGTACATAATGTGTATATGTAGAGAAGTGTTTTCATATGTCTATATGTATACACAATACCAGGAAACTATATCACATTAACAATGTAACTCAAATTGAAAGGGGGACAAGATAAACAATTAGGTTTATAATTAGAAATATTGTGCAACATGTTCGTCCTATGGTTAGACAGAATCCAAGTTACCAATAATTACAGTCATTTCATTAAAATTATCTCTCTATTTTAATTTCATTGAACTAACTAAATATGGACTGAAAGTCTAAGGGGGAGGGGGTGGAGGGGTGGAGGGGTGGAGGGGTGGAGGGGTGGAGGGGTGGAGGGGTGGAGGGGGACAAAATAGGTTTCTAGGTTAGGCAGAATCGAAGTTTCAAATCTCTACAGCTATACTTGATTACACATCTCTATACTTTAATTTCATCGAACTAACTAAATACGGACTGAAACTCTTAATTAGTTTGTTATCGATACGTTTGTAACATTGTAGTCGTTTTGAAGTTTCATTATTTGGCAGGCTTATAGTAATCAGCAGTGAACAGTGTGGGTCGATGTGTTATGGAAGAAGAACTATAGTCACTGTAAGCATTAAATAAATATTTCCGATCGCAGACAATGAAATATCTGATCTTTAAGAGAAGAAGTTTCTCGCTTTCATTTAGAAAACCTTATTTATCTCAATATCTTTGTTTCCTATACTTGAATGTAACCTGTTTTGACTGACATTCATAATATTCTTGTTGACCTTTGTTTTGAAATGTGATACATTTATTATGTTTGCCTCGATGTCAATATTTATTCTACTATGAACTTCATCAATATGAACATGTTTGTTTAAAACTATAGGAAAATATGGAAAATCGATGCACATATAATAAAGAAGAAGAATAAGAAAAGAATGGGAAAAAAGGAATATTTTCAGGTCCATTTGCCGCTATGAAATCATACACTCTGCTGTTGCCAGAGGAAATTCACAAAAGTATCAGTAAAAACTGTAAATAAAATTATTTACCGTTTTAAAAATGATATATATGTATGTGGATTTGACCCTCAAGATACAGAAAACGTTTTTGGCCTGATTTTAAGCAATCAACTTCACCTACCGGAATATTCATCTCAATATAATATTATATATATTCCATTTAAATCTAATATTATATATATTCCATTTCAATATAATATTATATATATTCCATTTCAATATAATATTATATATATTCCATTTCAATATAATATTATATATATTCAATTTCAATATAATATTATATATATATGTATTCCATTTCAATATAATAACCATACATGGATATACATAAGCACCGACAGGCATGTTTTATTTTCTTGAATGATTATATGGAAGCTCCCAATTCTCGGAGAGCTTTAATCTACTCAGTCATCTCTTATACTTTCTTTTAAACCTCTAGGATATGGTGTTAAATTTGCTAAGTGTCCTAAATACGTAGGCCTATAAGTACCCCGGGAAAATTATGGCGTAGGTCAAAATGTGCATGCAGCAAAACATGAATACATGTAGATTGGCATATACTCAAATAGAGATAGATTGTAACGTTGCTTTATCTAGGATATGCCAACATTAATGTAACATTTCAAAGATTTCTGGTGGGCTCTGCCAATAAGTTTGCATTTCGCTGTGAGATAATTTTACAGTAAAAGACTAGGACAAAGTAATCCCCTATTGTTATTACTATATTACTACGTTAGGCTACAGAAACAGCTACAATTTAAGTGCGGTATAGGAGTAGACTATGTAGTCATTCTTTCTTTTTAGCGCTTCTATAATAATATGTTACAATTCACACTTGGACCTACAGTAGTGCAGATCCCGGAGGGAGGGAGGGGGGGGGGTAGGAAGTATTTACCATATCTCAATAATTTGCTTTCTGAAATTTACATTTTGTCCTTTATAATCGCTTAATAACATATAAAGAAAACGGGATTCTGAAAAAGTTGTCTGCTTTAATTAATGTCTGGTTAGATTTTTTGACCTATGATTGACCTCGTGACGCTACGTGACTACTTATGCAAATGAGATGCGTCAAAGTAGTATATATAGTCTGGGAACTTAAAATAACTAAAGGTTTGTATAGATGACACATCGTACCATTGATTGTCTATGTGTCAAGTGGTACAACTTGTCTAATTTTAGACATTTTTATGAGCAACTGAATTAACTTATAAAGGTCAAAATATTACTGGTATATATACACGAATTGCTTTTATGCTCTCAAAGTACTGTGACTCCTGACCATTGTGAAGGATCGTTTCTATTTATTTACTACATTGTTTAAAACAATTGGTAGTGTATGTGGCCACTTATACCTTCCATTGAGAACTCTTGTGTTCTTTTCGATCCCATATAAAACGGGTCATAATTATACTACGGCAGTATAGGTCCCCATGCGTTACTGGTGCTTCTTCTATAGCCTAAGTATGTCAGCAGAAGGAAAGGACTGTGGGAGGGAATGGGAGAGGGTGGGGGAGAGTGGGAGAGGGTGGGAGAGGAGAAGCAGGAATTACCAGCATGAATATATATGATGGACCAAGTGCACGCTATCGGTACAATCAAATTATATTTATGCTCAGAGGCACCAAGAGTCGGGGTTGGGCCCAAGAGACAATGAATTCACTGGGCACATTATCGAAGTCTTCAAGAATATCAAATGAAAGAGAACCACCCTTTTCTTTTATCCAATAATTTTCAAGGGGCCCTATATATATATTTCTTTTTCGGTTGCCCTAGTTAACCCCATGACCTGGGGATGCTACCCCTAACCATCTCCCTGTAGGGTCAGGACTGTTTAAGGTTACGTCGCTCTCGCTGTAATAATG
This sequence comes from Apostichopus parvimensis, assembly GCA_000934455.1. Taxonomy (NCBI): domain Eukaryota; kingdom Metazoa; phylum Echinodermata; class Holothuroidea; order Aspidochirotida; family Stichopodidae; genus Apostichopus; species Apostichopus parvimensis. The sequence continues at coordinate 20,286 of KN886384.1, forward strand.
TCACCCATCTTAATGTGTAAACATATTTGTTTTGTCTTTGTTAATTTAAAAAGAAAACATTTGCAAAAGTATAATGTTGCGAAATGCCGAGGTAAGCAAAATAACACCCACTAATTAGTTGCGTTTTACATGTACTGGTTAGAGAAACGGGAAAAGGAAACAATTTAAACAATCCCTGATCAACCCACGCCATCCCTGAACGCCCTTGATCAGCCCACGCCATCCAACGCCCTTGAGCAGCTTGCGCCAGCCTAAAAGCTTCCACGAATAACGCAAAAACTAAAGTACAGTGAAATTAGAAAAAGTGTCAAAAGAGAACCTGGAGTCATTTTGGTATCGTTCGGTCATGTGAGTCATATTCCAGTGAAACAATAATTAACGGACCAGTTCATATCACATCCTTTGGGTGGTGTTAATACCTGGTGTCTGTTTGAAGATAAATGTAGGGAACACCAGCTCGCGAAAACGTGCTTAAGTTTCCATGGTTTTTACCTTGCTTTGAGCGAACTATGTTTTCGGTTAAGGTTTTAGAGACAAACTAAATTCCAGTACAGGATGCCCCCCCCCCCCCCCCCCCCCACACTCCCACGTGTGTTCGTCCCTTACCATGTTATTTGTATCTTATGAGTACGTGCAGAATAACATAATCATTATGCTGAATTTTACTGATGGATTTCTCGTCAAATGATGACGTCAGCTTCACCACACAAACATTTAGATAGTAAAATGTTTTACAGGGCTTCATTAATTAAATACACTGATGTAGCTGTAAGGATGACGTCACTTGACCTTTCAATGATCGCTGTATCAAAAAGTTGTGTCTATAATTAGTAATAGGGCTATTTAATATTTAAGTATAATTAACTTTTATGAACGATATTCCCTCTAGATATTACTTCATGAAGCATAACCATACTAAGCCCTTTAAGAGAGAGAGAGAGAGAGGTGGAGAGAGAGATAAAAAAGAAGACCTTAACTTTGTAAATTAACCTGAAATAGAAGATGAATAAGAATGATTCATAGTTATGTCATGTAATTCCGAGATGAATCAAGTCACCACAATGCTTCTGGGAATACACTTAATTAAGGCTTAGTAATAGAATGATACCATCGCCATGTATATGTTTACAGGTCACATCATATGGCCATAACCTTGAATGCCAATTAGACTTAGTGATTGCGCAGACTATCTGAGATTATCTTTTTAAGGGATATTACGGTTACTGAAATTAAACTGCTTTACAAAGAAATCGTTCTTTACTTCCCACATCTGTAATAATAATAGCAATTGAACTGTTTTTCATTTAATTTTTTTGTGTATAATATTTCTACCGAAAGTTGATTTTGATGATAATTGATGAAGTTTAGAGAATAATGGCAGCTTACGAAAGCAATCATTGTATCACGCGAAATTGTATCACATTTCAAGAATATATCAACATGGAAATAATAATCTTAAAATAAAGCTTTTGAAGTACAACAGTTTTGATGACATCACAGAACAACTTGGAACCGGTGCTATGGCCGATTGGATAAAGGCGAGTCATTGTAAGGTGGCTGTTTTTTTGTTGTTGTCAACCAAGAGCAATCTACGGTTTTCCAAATTATTGAAAGGATTCAAAATTTTAATTAAAAAGTTGAATTGGAAGCCACCAGACGTGAAAGTTGTGATCCATAAGCCCGTGTGAGCTTCTCTCATATTCGTCGTGGTAAAACAACTAAAAACCTGATTAATATTTTATTATTAACTATACTGTAATGATGTGTAATCCATTTCTTGGAGTATGGGATAGGGGTGGGGGTTTCGGGTGAGGTGGGGTGGAGGGGAGTGTAACATTGTCTTCCATTGGAATACCCCAATACAATTAAGTTATATTAATAACACACGATGTGTGTCTCATATTTAGAACCTTTCAAAACCTATAATCAGAGGCGTCGAAAACCCTATCTGCAGGCCTATGGTACAATTGTTTTGAAGACCACTCTTCACTTGTCTTAAGTACTTTACATATCATGAAAGTTGTAATACATTACTCATTAAACCATATTTTTCAGAGGCCTCTAAACGGCCCGGACATTTAGCACTCTTACCCCACATCTAGTCAGGACAACATCTGTATTTATTATAGGATACCTTATAGACATGTGCTTACTTCCGACCAATGTAGATTGAGTTACACAGACCAACCTACACGATGCAACAGTTTATCAAGCCTAACCTATACGTTAAAGCTAGATTGTGTGATATACATGGCACAGTTGAAGAAAACTGAGAGCCAACTCACCTGGAAATTAAATTCATTCATTATAGTTCACAAAACATGAAAACAGGAACGATAAACTTAGACAAATATTATCAAAGGTTTTGAGATGAAAACAGGGGGGGGAGGGGAGCATAACAGTTTGCTTTATGTGACACACGGCCCTTGCATTAAACTTATCGCCAACTATGTTACATTGAAACGGTCTCAACCACATAGAACGAGTGAGAAGATATGTCTTACATTTATAAAGGATATATTATTCAGAATTAGTCTAGGCAAAAATATAAAGTCCTACTTATACCCATAACTCAAACTTATATTATTTAATTGGCGGTGAGGCCAGATTTCCAATCAGTAAGTTAGTGTTTCGCTATAATGATTATGTAAAATAATCGCAGATCTAGTCCATGTAATACAATTGCATATATACAGTAATTGCCTTTGTTACTATTCGTTAAGCAAGTTTAACCATTTCCCATTAGATTCGCAATGTTCACATACGAATGAAAAGGAATTGCATTCATTACCGTCCCGCCATTGGATCTTAAGTTATAATGTTAAGGCCATATTTCTGAGAATATAACAATTCCTGCCCGGATAAATTGTTTTAATTAAATCTAACGTTGGTAGATTCATCTGATACAAGTAGGCATATAATGTGCTCAGGCTTTCGTAGTATTAGGCCCAGTGTATAAGTTTGTTTTGATGAAAACAAGGTAAGCATGCATCTTAACGATTTCATCAGTTATGACCATTCAAGCAAAAATGTTCTGTTAAGTTTAAAATCGAAGTACAAATTGTTCAAGACCGGTTGCAACGTTTATAACAGTGATTTGATGTTTGTCAATACACCAAGGGTTTTTACCTTGAGTTTCCTTTCAAGGATACCAAGGTCAAATGTCAATTTACTTGTGCTTGTAATGATGTCAAGGTATATCCAGCCATGGGAAATCCGCTGCTTCCTTTAATCTGTGCAAGAACGTAACAAGGCATAAATACTTGTATGTGTGCACACATATATCACGTGCATCAGATCTGCGATTTTAGACATGGTAATGTTAATCCTGCCAGAAGCCAGATGTAGAAACTCCACGCAGTTTCAGAATTTGTTGAAAAAGGCATCTCTTGGATCACTGCAGCTCAGGTAAACTTGAGGGTGACACTGGTAGATTGATGTGAAATAATGGAGTCCTCAAGCAAATGGTGGGAGTACCAGGGAGGTGGTGGGGGAGGGAGGGGGGGGGGTGTGGAAGCGGCATAAAATTGTGCATGCATATATGTTGTTACTGGTACGTGACTGTTTATCCTACGAAAACACATAGAAAGATTCTTATATATACTTCGCCTTGGTAGGCGATCAGATTAACTGATGATACGCGATGTCAGGGTCAATGAACGCGAAATGTGCCATATTATAGCAACTACATCCAAGCAGTCAAACGTGACCGTTTCATCATTGATACGTGACCAAGTATTGGTTTGAATCGTAAGGAACGTTTTGACGAATATGAGCGTAATTTCTGTGAACATCTTTCAATGAAACCACAAGGCTGCTTAATTATCTGTTGTGTAAAGTTGAATACATTAACAAGTAGATACATTGATAAATAGACAATAAAGTCACCAATAAATCCAAATACTACAAGAGCCACCTGAACCCCTTTCTAGCCTTTACCCCTCCCCACCCCTTCCTCATTTACAGAGGAACAGTTAACTGTACACCGGCCCACTAGCTCTGGCAAGTGTTTCAGAAGACAACATAGCCTATATCTGATAGTAATGGGCTCAATATGTTCATGTATGTTTGTCTGTATGTGTCTGTCGGTCTGTTTATCTATCCGTGCGTGCGTGTGTATGTGTGCATGTATATACGTTGGTGTGTAGTTAGGTGTAGATAACATAGATTATCTATATACTAACCTAACAAGTATGACATACAAGTTTCCTATCTGTCTGTTCATCTGTATCTGTTCCTGTGTTCTTATAGTTTGTTTTTGTTTCAGTTAGCCTCCTGAATAAAATCCCCACAGGATCGAAACGGTAGGCTCACTAACCTTTACCTAAACAGACTATTCGCAGTAGATAAACAGCTTGCTAACAACTTTCTTTTCTCTCTTTCATAGCAACAAGTGTGTCTGTCTGTCTGTCTGTCTGTCTGTCTGTCTGTCTGTCTGGCTATGCAACATTTTGTTATCAGTGAAAAAAAACAATGGAAGATTATTGCACATTCGAGCATCCGTCATCTGTTAATAGTTCCCATTCATTCCATTGTTTCAAGCCGACTAATGACATACAATTAAAAAAAAAAAGAAAAATGTACTCATGAAGGACACGTTAATATACAGGCGTACAATACATAACATTATAAGTATATACGGACTAATACATCACACTGATTTTTTTGTTCCATTTTGAACACTTCCTTGTCGTGTACGGAAATAACACGGACAGTGTAATCAAATATGGTTGAGCTATATCAAACCGAATGGGTATATCTTCTCGTTTAACAGCATGATCTAAAGGTGTATACCTTTCACATGAAGAACTGTTTTCCTGATTTTAAAGCAGTTGTATGTGCTTTCGTATTTAGATGAGGTACAATTTTTTTTTATGCAGTGTATAGTTATACATATCGATATATAGGCCAAAAGGTAATGACAACTTGAGATCAACATTAAGTTCTTGCTTGTTATTGTTTAAACCAATCTTTCTGTCTTTCTTTGTCACTTTATGCCATTTTTCATTCATTCTCCCTTTTCTTATTTTCATTGTCATTACGATTCATATAAGTAAATTGTAAAAATGAGAATAACATTTACCCTTTTTTTTTTCTGATATTTGACCCGGACCGACCCTAATTGACCCCCTGGACCACAGGGCAAAGACCATAAAACCCTCTCCCTTCTTCTCGCCAGGACTGACGTTCAAGCTGACCCTTTAATAATAAATCTTGAATTTCACAACATTCAACCGAGATATGTCGTTAAGCACACAAAGTATTTTTTTAAAACCTCAGTGCGGCAAACGGAGACGCAGAAGAAGACACCTCCATCACCCCACCCCACCCCACGGGCCCCACCCCCACGGCCCCAATTGTTTCAGTGAGCGTGTGTGTGCTTTGTAGGAATTAGTTTATTTGCGATGCAGTATCCAAGACATTTCTTATTTGGATAACCGTCTCAAAAAGTTTACATATACTGGGTATGAACTTCCTGTTGGAAATTACAAGGGAAGTAAGTCTTATTAATTTAGATATGAATTAATGATGATGTTTATTTACATAAACTTATTCCCAAGCTAGAACGAAAGAAAGTATCCTATTTCCTTGTACTTTACTTGAACACTTGATAAAGTTCACCTGATTGTAAAGTGCTGTTACATTGATTATGATATTTTTTATCATCATATAATGCTTTAAAAGTTAAATAATAATAATGTCCTTGTTTTTAGTTGAAAATGTTATGGTGGGTTTGGAAACTCAACTCCGTAACATGATAGCTCATTGGTTACGTTCACCTCATACAGTGGGATATGTAACCGATGTACGTTTAGTTAACACAACAGAGTCGGCGAAAACCACAAAATAACAATAATGAAAACAGAACTGTGTTGTTTTCAGGATATATGTTATAAAAAGGATCAACTTGGTCATATTCAGCCAATGTTTTTTTTTTATTTCTATCAACTTTTGAAAATGATGACTAACCCCACCAGGAAGCTGTTAGTTCCATATTTTGGTCAAGTGAATTTATTCTCTTTGAAGTAGATTGTTGAGTTTCCCTCGGTAATGTTATCAAAATTTATCAAGTTTTACTCAACAAATTGAAATGGTCAAATTCAGGATGCCCTCATAATCCTAGTTAATTCTTTGCTATAACTGATGGAAGGGTTTTCGAAGAACGTGAAAGCTTTGATCAAGTTTGGTTCTTAACAGTTCGTCTCCCAGACCTTTTTTCTTCCGGGATCAGGCATTAACATTTGAAATGATATTGGATTTTACAAGCTTGTTAACTACAGGTAGCACTGGAGTAGCTCAAAAGAGCAATCTCTCTCCCCCCCCTTAAAAAAATAATAATAATAAAAAAATATAAAAAAAGACATGGTTTGTCGGTATGATATATAACCGAACAACATCAAATTTCTAAGAATATAAAATTCATCATGAAATTATATTTCTACTGAAATTTTTTCTTGTGACATAATCAAAGTGCTCTATCATCAGTTTCGTCACACCCCTGCTTGCGGTTTTCATATGGCGCCCTCTACTTGGGGCAGTTAAATGACTACATTTGCATCTGACTTTGACTCATTGCGGTATTGAACCCCCCAAAAAATCAGAATATCTATTTTATTCTGAATTGTAGCCCTTCCGATAACTTCAACCATTTCATTCACAACACGTGAATATTGGTAATACATGCATTTAAAACAAAATGTGTAATATAAAGTGTGATGAACTTTCCATCGACATTCTAAACTACCTATATATTTAAGATCACATGGGAATGATATTATCACGTGAATTTCCGGTTTGGTAAACCTGACCTCGCAAGTGACCCCAAAAAAAGTTCTTCACGTGCTCTGTTTGTCCGTTCGCAGTTTTGTATTGGCCAAGGGTTGCATTGTATTTGCGGTATTTTCGTGCCAATATATGGTTAACGAGTTTCGCATGCTGGTTGCCAAACGATGAGAGAGCTTCATATGTACCCTTCAGTTGGCATAAAGCCTATACAATATATACCCACGTTTGGGCAAATCATTCACATCGTTGGGGCGCGGTTCGTGCTCCTTTATTAGCGCATTATAGGCTACATTCATCTTATAACGCTAGGCTAAATAAAGTGGCCTTCGATATGGTTTAATCTAACCCACTACACAGTGATACAAAATTCTTTATCCATTCCATGATGATCGTCCTACAGTGAAAGTTTACTACATGCCGTATGGATAACCATTAGCCTAAGGTTTTGAAAAAAGGAAGACCATGATCCTATCATATCAACACATGGGGTTTAGTTGTTTACACACTTTCACACTTCCCTATATGGAACGACTTTTTCTATCATGATGGAATTGCCAGTTCCCAAAAATATGTTAATCATTTTTTTTTTCTTGAAATGAGTTTGGTTCTTGAATCAGTTTAAACACTATGAAACGTCGGATATTATTCAACGAGAATTATATAATTATTGATAAACGTATGGGTAAAACTCACCCCCTTCAAACTAAAAAAAAAAAAAATACAAGACAAAAAGGGAATTGCGGAGCAATAAACAGCCTAGTACGTTAAACTGACCGTCTTAGACCGAGTCTTGCTATGGGCGTGTCCGCCTCTCCGTTAACACTGTTTGCTCTAAGTCTACACGCTTATGGCCTTACCTTAATTAGCGGTGTGGAGTTTTTCTCGGATTTTCTGTAAACGATCGCGCCCTTCTTTTCTTTCACTTTATCCCATCCTTCTTCTCCAGATTCCAAATCCAAAATCTGCTGTACATCTTCGTCTGTAAACGGGTTTTCCGTCGGTGCTTCTAGGGACGGTGCCGGCGTTTCTTCTTCCTCCTCCTCCCCTTCGCCTTCTTTGCCATTTTCGTGATTCTCCACTGCCTCTTCGGTCGCAGCATCTTCATCTTTTGCTTCCTCCGTTTTAGCTTCTCCATCTGCTACTGCCTCTTTCTTCTCCTCTCCATTTTCTACCGGTTTCTCTTCCTCCGTTGTAGTCGTCTTCTTCGGTTCCTCAGCTGCTGGAGTTTCTTCTGGTTTTTGTTCCGTATCGGCCATTATTCTCGTCTTTTTCTCCTTCTGGTTTAGATTTAGAAGAATGTGTAAATTTATAAGATTTCCTTTTGGAATAAAAACAAACGTTGTTACTTTTTTTCTCACAAGGACAAAACCAAATCTGCTTCACACTTGGAAACAAACAAACGCCGTTCGGTGTTTAAATCCAACTAGTTAATATCCGAATCGTATAGGTATGGGTGCGGCGGTGCTCACTACTGACTCAACGTGCAACGACGATTGACATGAGCTTCTTCTAATTCTAAACCTACGACTCACACAGGTTGAACAATCGCTGTATGCCTCATCCACCCACTTTGCTGCGCATGCGTAAAATCAAGCGACGCACCTTGTAATGATGAAACGGCAACCTTGCGACAGTTGATCGGATAAGCATTAACGCATAGGCTATGGCAAAACAAGAGAGAAAAACATGTGCAGGATCAAAACCAAAAATTCCTGAATGTCAAATACGACTGCAGTTGTTTTGGAGAAAAAAAGGATTACAAAACAAATATATAGCTGTGTTTTGTTTTCTTGAATCCTTTGCACTCAGGCTAACTCAGATGTTGCACTATACAGACTACATACGTACTAATCAATGCGAAATATTCCACTCGTTATTAAAACTCAGAGCGCTCCATATTGCACGTCGTACACAGTTCAGAGAGAAAAGCCAGACAGTCGTCGCATTAACTTATCATAACTAATTTGAGAGGGGATGTAGAGAGCGAGTATATGTTATACTAATTGACTGGGACAAAGAGACCTCATACGATAATAAAGAGTGGTCTCGACTTTTTGGTCAATCAAGATGATAACTACCAGAGCACAACAGCGTGGAAAACTTCCGTTTTGGATAAACGAAATGGTCTTTGTTGCTTACACCTCATTAGAGCGAAGGAGAGGGGGGGGGGGGGAGGGAACACAATTAGCTATTCTATCATTTTATCTTAATGTCCTACACAGATGTTGCATTAAATAACACGAGCCTAAACGGATGGCGCTATTTTGTATTTCCATTTAGAAATTGTGAAAATGAATTTAAAGAATTTTCGGTAATGTATTTGTTCGCAACGTACAGTAAAAGTTACCAGAATGTTTTTCTGGTTACGGGATCACAGTCATGGAAAATATTCGACAGAGAAAGGTGCAACGGGATGGAAGAGGGGAGGAAGGGGCGTGGGAGGGGGTACTGTTTTGTATCCCTTACGCATGTAACGACGGAACCGAATTACCAGAATAATTTTTACTAGGCGTACCATGACTTTTCATCTTATTTGTTTTTGGTTCTTTTGGGTCTATTATATAACCGAATCTTTTCCGGCTTTTCACACATTCACCACATTTGAAGGTATTATGTTGAGATCTTAGGTTTATTACCTACCTACATATGGAAGCCACTACTGTGAAATGCTTGTCAATAATGCTGAACCTCTCTTTTAGAAGCCCAAAGGAGACGTGCGGTATGACAGGTTCGATTCCTGACCGTATCATAACCTGTGGTTAGTGACAAATGGTTGACTTTAACCAGGTACATGAATGGAACGCCGATAGGATTTCAACTAACGATGATAATGTAAAACTACATGATGATGTTGATATAAAACGACATGATGATGATATAAAACCACACGATGATGATATAAAACCACACGATGATGATGTAAAACCACACGATGATGATATAAAACGACAATATGATAAGGTAAAACGAAATGATGATAATATAAAACTACACGATGATGATATAAAACCACACAGTGATAATCTAAAACTTCACGATGATGATATAAAACAATACGATGATAATCTAAACGACAAGATGATCATGTAAAACGACAAGATGATAATGTAAAACGACATTATGATGATATAAAACTTCACTATGATAATATAAAACTATACGATGATGATATAAAACCACACGATGATCATGTAAAACGACAAGATGATCATGTAAAACGACATTATGATGATATAAAACTACACGATGATGATATAAACCACACGATGATAATCTTAAACGACAAGATGATAATCTAAAACGACAAGATGATA
>KN886385.1:0-23043 GCA_000934455.1 Apostichopus parvimensis
CAGAGTTTGTTCAGGTGAGTACTAAACTCAAAAAGTTATAATTTTTAATAATGATATAAAGATAATTATATCCGCCTGGAAGCAATTATTTTCATGTGCTCAACAGCCACATGTTCATAAGGGGGAAGCAGAGATGACGTTATAACACTTTTTGCGAAGACTTTATTTCCTTCAGAGGTGTATAGTTATCATGGTTGAACCTTTTTATATTTTGTACTTTTTACAAGTTATGATGACCAGAGTTGGTTTAAATATATATACAAGGATGAACTACATACTGGCTAGTTACAAACAAATTCACAAATTGGAAGCAATTCTATGGTCAAGTGTCAGTACTTGTAAAACGTATCTTTGCAAAATGACCAGTAACAATAATGTATACTTTATAGTGGTAACTGTACAAGTTGTTACACCTTAGTTCGGATATTGAGTATAAATAGACACAAACAAACTTTGTTCGGTGTCCATTAATTTATTAGTAGTGCACAAGTAATCCTTTTGCAAATTTTTGGTTTCTAACTGCTTGAAATATTTTCTGACTACACTTTGCTCTAGTTTATGAGGCCTTACTTCAGCGAAATGCCCAGCGATCTCTTCAGTGAACTCATGACGCACATGTCCAATTGTGCGACATCGTACAGACACGCAGCTATACTGGAGGCCCGACGGGAGCTTCTGTCTGGTCTGTTTGAGACATGTGACCACTCGACCACTGGATTATTAGACAGACATCGAGTGCTTTCGCTTTTTGAGACATTCTTTGACGATTCTACCTGGACGATCAAAAGATATTTGCGGAACCCACGAAAGTGTGAGTTTATACAGCGTCTGTCTGTGTTGAACTTTTTAACCTTCTAAATATTCACTTGTCTTGTTCGAAACACATCTGTATCCTGCTCTCGTACAAAGCTAGATGTTTCTGTCGTAGATCTGTAGCAGAAATATATCTTTAGTTGGATGCAGGGTTTCGAATTATAGTTAGAGAAGAGCAAGGCATCGTTTTAAGGGCATAATATGGAATTTCTGTGATTTTCATGGAAATGGCAGGGCACCATGGCATATAGTTTTCAGCTTTCAAATGGGGCACCAAGGCCATTTTAAAACAAAAAACTGAAAAGGGGCAGGAAGGTAAAATATTCAATGTGAGCAAAAAACATGTGAACTGAAGTGACAGAAACAGGAAAAAATCATGAGCTTTTGTAACTAAAACTCTATACGTGTAGATATTTTACATTTTCCAAAGCTGATTTGTAGCTGTTTTTTTAGCTCTGTTATCGATGGAATTGCGGACAATTTTTGAACACTGATCGAGATAAGTTCGAGGGCATATACAGCAATTTGATAAAGGGACACAACAGTGGTTGCCGTCGGTAACGAATGATTTTTAAGGGCATACAGGAAGTGGTTGGGGTATTGAAGGCAAATTACAGTAGGTGCCATCAATTTATTTCAGCTTTGGTTGGATAAAGACAAATGGAGATTAATTAATTATGATTCTCTGTATCGTCTTCTCTCCTCTTTCCTTCAGGGCCAGTCGTTGAGTTGGATGAAACAGATGACACAGAGAGTTTGTTGTCATCGGAGGGAAGTACTATCTCTCAACAACTTGAAACCGAATCCGTTTCTAGCGAGCCATCAAAGAAAGGAGATGACACCAGAGGGGATGAAGAGAAAGGGAAAGAGTCTGCTGAGAAAGATGCTGAAATTAAGGATGGAGAAACGGTAGTTGATGAAGATGGGAACGAGAAGACGAAAGCAGAAATAAACGAGAAGGAAACCTCGGAAGAGAAGAAAGAAGATGGTGAAAATCAACCAGAGGAAAGTAAACCAGATGAAAAGAAAGAAAAGGATGGAGGGAAAGAAGTAGAAGGAGAGAAAGCCGAGGGAGAAACTGTCTCTGCGGAGAATGGCGAAGTTAATCCTGAAGAGGAACAGATGACAGAAACAGATGTGACCATGAAGAGTAAAGAGGGGGAAAGTGCAACAGTCGATGACGGTGTATCATCTGAAGAACAGCCGGAAGCTTCTGATGAGAAAAAGGAACAAATACCTGGAGTGGAGGAGAAACAAGAGGCAGCTGACAAAGAGAAAGCAGCTCCATCAGAAGTGGAAGTTGTAGAGCAAGAGACTGGAAGTCAAGGAGAGGATACAAATAAAGCAGAGGAAGATACAGAAGGGGTCGAAGCAGAACCCAAGGTATGACATTTTTGTATGAAAAGTAAGAAAATTGTTTCAAAATTGTAGTCCATGTTCTTCATGGTTGTATGTCCAACCTGTTTTGTTCTTTGTTGTTTGTATATTAATGTATGCTTTTTTGTTTTCTGGTCAATTAAATAAATTCATATGTGTAGCTCTGTGTTTTTTTTTGATTATTTTTTTTGATTATTGTCATCTTCAATGAGGGTAGTCCTGCTCAGTGCAGAAGCACTGAAACTCTTGAACTAATTTAAAAACTTGTCACAGAATAAATTATTTTATTATATTACATCTTGCAAGTAATATATATTTTGGAACTGTTTAATTTCTTTGTAAGGATGAGGAAGCAAAAGAAGAGGGTCAAACGACAGATGACGAGAAAGTGGAAACAAGTCAAGGAGAAGCGGAGGGAGGAAGTGATGAGAAGGGAACAGCTGCAGATTCTGGAGACGCAACCCAAGCAGAGGTAAAACCTGAGATGAAAGATGAGAATGATTCTAAAGAAACCACAGAGGTTACAGCCGAGGTAACTCCAGCGACTGCAGAGGATCTAGATGGGGCCAAGGATTTGGAGGGAGGGGAAACACATACTGCAACAGCCGGTGGAAGACGCACCAGTGTTTCCTTCCGAGAGGATGCGATACAGTACAAAGAAAAATCATCTCATTGTAAGTTGATTTTAAAAAAAAATGAGAAAATGATTGATTTTGTGTTGATAGTGACACCAGGAAAGTGTTTCAGTAATAAACAAATTTATTATTATTTACAAACCGTGAAAATCACTTCAAAAACCAACAAAGTACTAAAGTTTACGGGATAGTTGACAACTTGACATTGCTTTTCATCTGATTGTTTCCACCAATTATTAATTGCAATAATAACAAAATACCTTTCTTGTCTAAGGCATTGTTTATTTGCTTGCAGTAATAACATAATACCTGTCTTGTCTAAGGCATTCTAAATCAGCCAGTCTAACCAAACTGTTTGCAAACTAGGACGAATTTTGCATCACATCATTGTTGTTGTACTTGGGACTTTTTTTGTTTGATTTTTTGTTTGTTTTTGTGAACACCAATATAATTTTGATTGAAGAACTCCCCTCTATGGGTTTAAGGTGAATGTATCTCTCCATGTTGATCAATCTGTATCCTTGTCATTTTTATCCTGCTACTGTTTTTTCCTTCTCGTAAAGCCCAAGATAGATTTCCTGTGAAGACTCCCGTTACCAATCGTAGCGGCTCCGTTGCAGCCAGCGCTTTCGACGAAAACTTTCTGAATCAGTCGCAGTTCATACAACTGATTGAGGCGTTCCTGGGAGAAGAGCCGACGCAAGATGTAATCGACACACTCGTGAAGTATTTGAAAGAGGGTTACGTCGAAACAGAGGAAGAAAAATTCTTGCGTTTGCAGAAGGTAAGATTAAGTGAAAGAATATGTATCTTTATAAAATTTCTGATTTCTGCAATTGTACATAAAGGAAAAGAGGTAACAGGATAAACCAGCATGACAGAAAGTTTGTGTTTATGAAATTATGAGAAATCAATTGCTTTTGGTTGTCCTGACAACCATCTGCTATGTTAGATGTTGAGTTTATATTGTACGTGATGGGTTATATAAAAAATGGAAAAGAAAGTTCATTTATTTTGCTAACTTTTTGTAGGAATGAGAAACTTTCATAAACTGTTTTGTCTCTTTGGGGTTTCGTCTTACATTCTGGTAAACTGTCTGTAACATTTGTTGCTCTCTTCAGGCTCGTAAGGAAGCCCAATCAGCCAGAAGGAGACAGTTATTCGAACAACTGTTTGAGAAGTGGGACAACGACGGGTCCGGTTTCTTGGACTTTGATGAATTAATGTCGGTTATCAGCAAGTTTAAGGAAAATATGGAGTCCAAAGTCATCACCAAAGGTGAGGTTAATGTACTCCTTTAAGTTCGTTGAAGACCATAAGTCAGGGTTTCCCTAACATTATGCACCCACGAGACACGATCTGAGTCATTATTATACAACTATACGCATAACAGTGCTCCATAAAAGATGAAGTTCATAGTGTAATATTGTAGAGTTTGTTGATAGGTACGACAATACTTAATTATATCATATATCAGATATTAGTTCAACCAAAAGTACTCTAGTTAAGACTTTCAGAAACGTCTCACGAACCCCCTGGGATGGACTCACGCACCCCCTGGGGGTTCATGCACCCCAGTTAGGGAGCCCCTGCCATAAGTAGTAGCCAACTGCAGTTCTATAATTTGGAAGAGAAAGACAAGAAGAAGAGGAGCAATTTTGTGGTATTAAGCTACTGTTTAACATGCAAGTTTAAAGATCATTGTTTATATTTCTTACAGCCAAAGCTAAGGTGGCTGACAGTCTAGTGGATAACCGAATCAGTCAACAGGATTTTAAGATCTTCATCAAAGAAGTTTGCTCTTTGCTTCCCGGAGGAGAAGATAATTTTGATCCTATCATAGAATTCCTAATGACAAGTATAGAGGTTGGTAACCATGGTAACATCATTCTTACCAGAGTAATTTAGGCAATGATTTTATGCTAATCAAGATGTAAAGATATGTTAATTCATAAATAAATGAGAATAAAATGTGAGCCATAGGCTATGAGTGGGGGGGGGGGGATGGGAGGGGTAACTGGTGAGAGAGATGGAAAGGGAAAACAAGGAGAAGGGGGACAGGGGGATTGTGGTATGAATTTGCCAGGCTATATTGACTTGTATTGAATTAATAGTATGTAGGTAGCTATTAATCATGAATATAATCTTGCCAAAGGTATTTAAGCAAGTGAGAAAGAAGATATGACACACAAGGTGATATAAGCACAGTTAAAGGGGTTAACAGAGTCTTTGGTTTGGGGGGGGGGGTGGATAGGGGTTAACGAATGGAAGGTTGTGTTGTAAAGAGAGTGTTTCTGGTATGAAAATTACTGGACAAAGTTTTTGACGTATTCGAGTTTGTTTTGTGTAACCTGTCTCACTTTGTTTCTTTCCTTTTCTACAATACACTTGCAGAGGTCATATGAAGAGAGGATTCGTGGCCAGGCCAGGAAGAAATGGTTGACCCAGATAATCCAATCAGCTTGGACTAGTGGTGCCACCATGACACCAGTATTCAAGAGTATGTTCAACTCTCTCTATAAGGTACGAAAAAAGATCTTTTATTTATAGAAAAAAAGATCATATTTAGAGATTATGTTTACCTTCTTACCATTAAGACTGACTTATTTTGTCTTGTGTCTTTCTAAAGGGCAACCTGTTTACCAAAGATTTGCTCAGCAACTTTTGCTTTGCTCTTTGCCAATTTCAGATAAAAGCTTTCCTTTTTCCCATTCCTTGTTCATCATTTTGCCTCTTTACCCTGCCCACTCCAATTTTTACCCCTCTTTTTCTCCACTCTGCTCATCTATTTCCTGGGTCTCCCCCATGCCCCCCTTTCCGGCATGAGTTTGTATAAATGTGTGAACTTGTAATCAGAAAACAGGGGATTTTAGAAAATTGTCATTTTTTTTAAATTAGATATCTTTTAATTTGTCCTTGTTTAAGTTACATAGGAAGCATAATAATTCAAAACGACTTAACTGTTTGGTTCAAACAGGACGCTGACCAACACGGCAGGGGAAAACGTATCAGTGCGAACGTCTGTCTGCTCGAAAAGAACGACACTGCACCCCAGAGAGGTCACACCTGCCTACGATATGTCGCTGCAACCCCGGACGATGCCCATTTCCTTATCAACAAATGCTTATATCGAGATATGAAAGGAATTAGGTATGACTACTGCCCAAGATACAATTATAACCAAGGATATGAAGCTAACATGGAAAATTATATGCAAATTGGTGATGGAGGGAGGAGTACGTAGATTGTGAGGGAGGGAGGGATTGAGGGAGGGAGGGTTTGAGAGAGGCAGGAAGCGATTGAGGGTGGGAGGGAGCAAAGGAGGGAGCAAGGGAGGGATTGAGGGAGGGATTGAAGGACGGAGGGAGGGATTAAGGGAGGAAGGAGGGAGGGAAGGAGTGATTGAGGGAGGGAAGGAGTGATTGAGGGAGGGAGGGATTGATTGAGGGAGGGATTGAGGGAGGGATTGAGGGAGGGAAGGATTAAGGGAGGGAGGGAAGGAGTGATTGAGGGAGGGAAGGAGTGATTGAGGGAGGGAGGGATTGATTGAGGGAGGGAGGAGCGATTGATTGAGGGAGGGAGAGATTGAGAAATGGATTGAGGGAGGGAGGGATTGAGGGAGGGAGGGATTGAGGGAGGAAGGGAGGGAGCATTTGAGGGAGAGAGGGAGGAGAATGCAGATGTTGAGGTAGTTATATTGTGATAGTACATCAACAAGGTAAAGTAGTCAAATTTGTTTTGACATGCCAAGTAATATATTTTCTGAAAACTTAACTATATTTTCTTGACTCTTTTGCAAGTGACTCATTATGTCTGGTAATTAGTGTATATGGTAGTAAGTAACAATCTTAAAGAGTCGTCAGGCTGAATCAGTTTTAACGCACAATTGTTCTTTCACCTTCTAGTTTTTCAACAGTAGACAGCGGTAAACCCATTCATGTTCCACGAGTACAGAATCACGGTAATATCATGTTTTGGAACCCAGAGCGAGGTGATGAGGTAAGCTCTAATTAAAGAATCGTGATCTTCTGCTCTTGGAAAACACAATAATAGTCTCAATCAGATCAAATGTTTGCATGGGCAATGGTCATCGTGTTCAAAGTTATGGAATTCGTAGAAGTCACTCATCTTCATACTAAACTTATTAGTGAAGAAATTTTAATCCTGAGTTGGAAATTTGCAGCCAAACTTTTTGAAAAAATGAAAAAATTACAGCTTATATATGCATATATGTTGAACATGTTTTTTTTCTCTTTTGAATTGGTTGGACAGTTGAAAGGAGAATGGACATCAAAATTAAAAATTGATTTGACTTACATGTTTAACATACAGAGTAAAATTGATTTCTTATTGAGAAAATAAACAATAAAACATTACAAATAAAACAGTAGGAATCAGGTTGTAATCAAAAACTCTTGATTATGAAGTAAAAAATGTGCTCCTTTGGTGTTAGTTTTTTTTTTTCACTTATCAAACTCTGATTCCAGAATGAAAGTTAAGTGTTATATGATATTTCACCAACGACGACCTAGATTTTTCTTTGCTTCATTCATATTACTTACCCATCTGACACGTAGTATCATTTCATTCATTGCCACTTTGCTCCGTCGTAAATTTATCAGAAAATGAAGAAGAAAAAACGAGTGGCTGATGCTCTAGAGGTAAGGCAGGTCTTCCCTAACACAGGATCCAAGAAAATTGGACAGTTGTTGTGCTTTTAAAGGTTATCTGTGGTGTTTCTAAAAGTACTTGAAAGTCAAATGTTCCGTCACCCACGCTGGACGGTAATACCTTTAACCCCCCCCCCGCACCCCTGAAAAACACTTACACCCTTCATTGAGTCAGTGAACCCCCTCATTGAGCCATTAACACCCCTTATTGAGACTTTTAATATTTTAATTTTAAAACTAAAAATGTCTGGGAACAAATTCAGTTTTTCAAAGCATCAGAGAAAAGATAACTTTGAAAAAGTTCTAGCAATTTATGTGTAAAAGTAAGTTGACCTGACGTTTTGATCCTAGCAGGATCTTCTTCAGAGGCTAAATGACAAGCAACAGTAACAGAAGGGACAAAAACACGCACAGAATACAGACAGGTTAATGAGCATGGTGAACACAAAGAGATAGATGTAAGGGGATTAGTAGACAAGGGATGGAGAGAAGAAAGAAAGAAACCAACAGGGGAAGAGGAGAGGTAGGAGATAAACAGTGGAGGGACAAAGAGAGGATTAAGGAAAGGGGGTAGGGAATAAACTGGAGAAGGACAAAAACAGAAAGGTGTGGAGAAAAAAGGGTGAAAGAGAGCTATGAGAAGAGGAAGGGTGGGGGGGGGGCAAGGGGGATGGAGGGGGACAGAATAAAAGTTAGTCATGTCAGTTAGTCTGTCCTAATTTATTATTTTGCTAACATATTGGACAAGCACCTCTTATACTACCAAACATGAATTAAAAGAATGTGCTTATGGGGAGGACAGTGTGGACTAAATATTTAGACAGTAAATTGTCTTAGTTAAGGGTTTTCTAATACAATTGTTTCGTTTTGTTGAAGCTCTCCATCCTCAAGATACCTTTTCTATTTTAAAGTCATGTTTGTCTGAGTGTTTTGCGAAATGCTCACCTCACCACTCACCTAAATTAGGTATTCATACATGCTTACCTGCAGTGACATGTTTGTTGTGGATGGGTAGGGATGGGGTTATTTATAGAACCAGGAAGGGGAAGGGCAGGGTGAGTGGCTGGAGGGGGGAGTGGAGAATTAGGGGAATGGTACTGCAGATAAAAAGAAGGGGGGAACTAATCCTAACATACTAATCCATCCGCAACTCATGTTACTGTTTTTTTGCTGTGTCTGGCCATCTCTGCTGTGATGTGAGTAAAGATTTCAGTGCTAACCGATGTATAACATGGATTCATATTAAACTATCTTGTATACCAGGCGTTTGCTAATTGGACATTTGTGTAACATCTACTCAATCTCAATGGTACTGGTACCATAATAGGTTTGTGTTATTTTAGAAGAAAAAAATAACATGTCACCTTTTTTTCTGTACCATGATGATGTTAATATAGGAAACAAATTAAACCTTGATCTTCTGGGCCTTGAAAAGCTGTATTATATATCAAAGAAGTAATATCTTTAGGAAAGGAATAACTGTCGTATGGAAGAGCACAACCTTTTATACTCTGTTATTAAAAAATAATAATATATATTTATTGAAGAACACATCGGCCAGAACTGATCTGTTAGTTCTATCAAATTTAATTAACGACCCATGCCATAATTTTCTCTGCCTTTGTTTTATACAGGAGCGCCAAGGTTCCTTGATCGTGATCCCGCTGAAGGATTTCAAGAAACGTGTCTTTGGCGTCTTGGGAATCGATACCCTTAATGACCCTCAGGAGAAGAGCATCTTTATCACCCATGAAATTAGCTTCTTCCAGGTTTGCTAAACTATTTCCTAATTTATTATTGTTTATTACATGGCGTTAATACCGAACTCACACGGAAACGAGCAAAGTTTCTTAAATATATCTCCATATATGTATTTATATGCAGTACTGAGGTACATGTCTGTACGTGCTGTTTACACTTACTGTTATTCTGTACTTTTATAATTAGCTATGTTTAGTTTTATAACTATTGCAAGATTTCTGCAAATTCTCTTGAATGTTGTGCAAATAAATCAAAATAAATATTTAAAAAAGGAAAAAGAAGAAAAGAAGATAGCATCCAAATTGTTGTTAGTGTTTTGCAATGTAATGACCAAGTGGATAGAAGAAACCTGTAGACAAACAGATTCCTACCTGTAAGGTCATGGAGAAGTGAGTAGGGGTGAGGGGTGGGGGAGGGGGAGGGGGTAGGAGGGAAGCTCTGCCATGGAAGGTTGTGGGACCCCTGTATAACTGCAAGAGATTTCTGGGCTTTTATGCAACTAATAGTAGAGCAACTGTTAATGGTAGTCCTATTGTCTGAGATGAATAGTTAAAGGGTGTGAAGACTCACACATCTTTGGGTTTGATAACAACAAGATGAATGATTAACCTCTAACCATCATCAGTCTGTGCATATATGCTACCATTTTAAGATCTCTAAACTGAATTGAGATTGAAATTGATTGAAAGATAGATTACGATTGACCTCTTTTTAAGATTCTTTGCAAGGCTTACAATCTGCAAAGAAACTAGAGACAAATTGTGAAGATAATTAGTGAACGAAGAGATAACTGTTGGGTGTGATTGTCTTATTTTTCAGGGCGTTGGCAAGGCGTTCAGTCAAGCCTACCAGTACGTGGACGTACGGCGCAAGACACTCCGTATTACAGAGAGCGCCATCGCTTGGATACACAGAAGGAGCCCTCATGTAGAAGAAATCAGCATTTACATAGTTGAGCCTGATGAAAGGGTAATTGAGAAGGCTAATGTCAAAGGAGTTATTCTAAATGTTTTATTTCATTTATGATTTTTTGTTGTTGTTGAAACATGCAAGTTACTTAATATGAAATATTAGACATATATATATATATAGTCAGGGCATGACTTGCATGGTGTATATTCACATGGGAGTTGAACAAACTCCCTGCCTCTCCCCTGCCCCCCCCCACTTCACCCACCCCCTCCATTGGCCAAAACAAGTGCTCATTCATTTGAAATGGAAAGTACTTGTAATGATAAACTATTTTAACATCAATAGAAATCAATTAGAATAAGAAGCAGGAACAAAGTGAGAAAGAATTTCAAAACAATAAAACTAGAGCAAAAAATGGACCTGTCCCCAGAAGATGAAAACCAATTACCTATAAGGAGGCAAAACCTGCAATAACTGAATCATCATTGAAAATGTGCAGATTCATCATCATCAACATCATCTAACAAACCTCCCTTCACTTCATTGACATTTGCACTGTCCATATTTAACTATTCAAAGGCTTTATCCTGTTTGCAATGTCCTTTATTATCTCTCTCATTCGTCATTCCAACAAACTATTTGTGTTTTGTTTTTTCCTTTGTTTATTCCTTTTCTGGCTATTTCTCATTTCATTGCTTTCTCCTTAACCAATCACAATTAACTCTCATTCTATGCAATCTCTTTCCTTTCCTCTTGTCATCTTCACTGCTTCAATTTCCTACTAACACCATGAAGGAATTTGATCGTAAAGCTTATAGACGTCAGCCAATCAAAAACAAGAAGATGTTAGAAATCTTCATGGAACACAGCAATAAGGTTTGATAAAAATCCATTGTATTCTTAGTTCCCAAATTTGATTGTATTCTCAGTTCACAAAATCCATTGTTTCTTAGTTCAAAAGATGCATTGTATTCTTCTAAGTTCACAAAATTTATTATAATCTTAGTTCACAAAATCCACTGTTTTCTTAGTTCACAAAATCCATTGTTTTCTTAGTTCACAAAAACCATTATTATACTGAATTCAAAATGTCAGAAAAGCAAAACAAAAATAAGGGGAAGAAAAAAAAGATAAGAAAAGACAAAGATGACTCTGGTCTAAACTAGCATCAATTGCATTTTCATGCCACGAAAGTGTCCATTAGCTATAGGTTGCATCCAAAAACCCGCCGTTTGTACTGAACGGCAGGTTTTTTCCAGTTGGTTAGCTGAGTGATCAGTCCCATCTTTTCGCACCTTAGTTGAGCTGCCTATCCGTCTATTATGCAACTCTTCACACAGCTAGTAGCCAAATCACTATCAGATCAAGGCAGACATGGCAAGGTGTGAACAAATCAACTCTTACAAACTCACAAGTCTGTTTGCAGGAGAGATAAAGTTTCAGTAAGTTTAGGTCACGAGAGCTGAAAAATGCAACCTATGGTTAATGGACTAATTCTCGTCATGTTATTTATTTTGGTTAATTTTTTTGTTAACGTACATATCTTTTCTGTTTGTAGGCAGAGAGTAAACTAAGAGGCTTGATACTTTCATTCTGAGAAGGATATCTTTCATAAGCAGTTTCTTATAGTTTAAAAAAATGTACAATATAATGCCTTTGCAGATCAGGCAATATGCGTAATACCTTTATTGCCACACATACATTTGCTAATTTAAAAAAAAAAATATTCTAAATTTTAAAAATCTTTGAAGAGGATCCAAGTTGGTATCAAACTGTTATGTACACTGACTACATTGACTGACATAAGCTTCTTATTTCTTTTAAAATAAATTAGGCACTTTGTTCATTTTTTTTGTCTTTCTTCCATTCTGTTTCATTTCCCTGTGTAGCTAAAGATGCTGTCATCTTGCCATTAGCCTACAGTTTGCATCTCTATACAGCTGGCAGAAACCTGCCAACCGGATTCTTTGCTCAGTTCTCTTAACTATTAATATCGCAGGATAAAATAACACATGCGGCTCTTATTACTTCACCTCTGACCTCTTACACCTTCCTAACTATCTCCTTTGAAATCATTTGAGCTGAGAATCAGTAACTGCCATATTTAATAACTAGTTTATAAATGCACAGCTAGATGACGTTATACCATGTAATGAAACCTTCAATACACCCAAATATTATGCAGCTCACTATCCTTTCTCTTTGTATATAGATGGAAGATTCCGTTCTGAGAAAGATGATGCAGTCCAACAGATCCGGTCATATTACCATCATCGATGCTCCTGTTAGACTTGACAGAAAAGAAAATCTTTTCAGGTATTTGCTAAGTACCATAGTAGACAAGACTTCAGGGGTTTAGCCCCTCCCCCTGCTTGCCCTGGCCCTCGGGCACCCTAATGTAAAGCATTTTATTTTCAAATTGGAGTTGCTATTTCCAAAATGACCCATTGTCATTGTTTCTTCCCTCTTCCCTCTCCCTCTCTTCCCTTCAGTCCCTCTCCTCCAACCTACCCCCTCCTTGCACCTCACCAGTCCTTTCCCCACTTACCATCTCCACTTGTACCCCCCCCCCCCCTGGAAGTCACAAAAATCAAATTTCTACTAGTGATAACAAATATTGTATACCTTTGTAAAGGCACTGCACTTCCTGTCATGAACTGTAAAGGTCACAAGGGGTCAATTACTAAATACACAAAATTGATCAAGAACACTTCCCTTTAAGTTTTTAACACTCCAGATTATGATTAAATCATACATAAACAGTTATATGAATTATTAATGGAAATTTGTTGAATGTGGCGGCAGTTAAGTGCTTTACAAAGTTTGAGTACACCTGACCAGTTTTTGTACTTTCTAAAATATATATGTATTTTTTTTTCGTTCAAGTGTAAATTCATTTTTATGAATGACATGCATTAATGAATGATTAAAACCTAGTTTTTAAGGTTTGTTTATAAGTCACTACATTATAATTTTCATCAGGGATTACCTATTCAAGTGTATGGATAACTCTGAGACGATCACAGCAGACGCCTACGGTCAGAGACACACAGCTTTCCCCCTGCGTGGCCCCGATGGTCTTGCAGTCGCTGTAGTCGACATCAGTATCGGGGATCTAAAACAACTGCCTAACCATGAGAACAAGGAAGTCCAGCGGATGTTGAAGCTATTGCAAGCTGCTCATAGAGAATTATCCAGTGAATCGGAGGGTGGGGATAAGAAACTTGTGCTTGGTGAGTAAAGCAAACAGTGGTTATTAACGATGAAGGGTGTAATGGCGTAAAGTTTGATAGTTATAGCACACTAGCTTATATACACTGACTTTGAGTCAAAGGTTTGCTTGACAAGGGTCCTGCTTCCTTTGAGCATTATGTTCAGTTTTGACATCTCGTTTATCGTACCCTAGATTAGTCTGTTTTTGAAAACAATATTAACGGACCTGGAGCAGAGCCTCTGGGTTCCCCTCACAATGTTTCACATTAATTTCTGATGACTGTCCTGGTTTACATCTCTGAGATGAAGTGACAGGCATCCTCCCCCCCCCCTCTCTCCATCCTCTATCCATAGGGGCCCTCTGCAAATGTTTCCTTTTTTATGATATAATTCATATTCAGTTACCAATCAAGTACACTGGCTGCCTTCAATAGGTCCTGTGGAGGTATTTTAAAATAGGTTTGAACCACTTGATGATTATTCAGTAATATTTTCATCACAAACATTGGTTTTTGCTTCTTCTTACAATAACAGAGGCTGAGAAAAGGAGCGAAGAATCTCGAATCGATATCATGTTCGACCGAATCATGCTGACAGATCTTCGAGATACGGTGGGCAAGCTGACCACGAGAGCCTTCGCAGAGCTGAAGAGTTACAAAGACCCTCCCAAAGTCATTCACGATATCGTTGGATCGGTACTGGCTCTGTTTTACCAAGACAAAGAAGAGGATTTATCAGTGTGGCATAGCTGCAAACAGGTATCAAATATTACTCTCATTCCTAACAACCATTAATGTAGATGGGTGTCTTAGTTAATAGACTATAGCAGCATGTTTTGTTATGCAAACGTACAAGCGTAAAATAGGTTTGATAGCTTTGTTACGTTATCGTTGAATACCTCAAGAGAAGCAAAGGCTTTCTACCAACTCTTGTCATATTTTTTTTGGGTGGGGGGGGGGGCAAAATGCAAAAATTGTACAAAAGGCAGGGAATTGCTGGGCAAAATGTGCAGATCAACCTGAGTGGTGAAAGTCAACAATTATGGAACATTTGTGTCTCTGATATCTACTGTATCAACTGAGGACCACATAAAAAAAAAAATGAATATTCTAAAAAATAATATCCACTTTTTTGGAGATTTACACAATTGGTCGTCCAGAATGAAGGTGAATAATCTTGATACATGTCTACTGTGTTACTTTAGTCTTACTTCAGTCTTGCTTCAGCCTAATATCAGTCTTACTTCAGCCTTACTTCAGTCTTACTTCAGTTTTACTTCAGCCTTACTTCAGCCTTACTTCAGTCTTACTTCAGCTTCAGTCTTACTTCAGCCTTACTTCAGTCTTACTTCAGCCTTACTTCAGCCTTACTTCAGTCTTACTTCAGCCTTACTTCAGTCTTACTTACTTCAGTCTTACTTCAGCCTTACTTCAGTCTTACTTCAGCCTTACTTCAGTCTTACTTCAGTCTTACTTCAGTCTTACTTCAGTCTTTACTTCAGTCTTACTTCAGTCTTACTTCAGCCTTACTTCAGTCTTACTTCAGCCTTACTTCAGTCTTACTTCAGTCTTACTTCAGTCTTACTTGTTCTCATTTTTGTCCTACTTTCTCTACAATTGCATTCCTACATTTGTCCTATTTTGTCATGAGACAATGCTGGACATCCATCTGTTCAGACTACACAATCCTCGAACACTTAAGTTTGTAGCAGACATTCCTGCGCGCCGCGCGCAGCACAGTTGGGGGAAATTTTCTATGTTTTCCAAATTCTGTGAATGTAACCCACAGAACTTTATGGCAAGGAATAACAGGACAGTGTGTATACTTTGTGGGGGTCTGTACAGAGGCTTAGGGCCTACCTGTGATAGGATGGTTCAACATAACAGATGTTGGAAATTGTGAATGAAGTACTTACAGATCTTTTATTCGACTATATAAGGCAATATTCCCTTTCTCAAAGTGATTAGGTACATCCTGGGTTGTGTCGTGGCCCGTGAATTTGGTACAATATTTCCCTTGTGACCTGGCAAGATTAATTTCGTGCCCACCCCTTCTAAATCTTTCATTGCCTTCACTTTTTTAAGCGCTTTGAAACGCTGTATTAAGCGCTATATAAATATAATTTTATTATTATTATAATTATTATTAAATTTATTTTTATTATGATTTTTCCCGTAGTACGTGAACCCTGACCTTGTCAAGAGGATTCAAGAGTTTGATCCAACTGCCTCGAATGCCGTCGGTGCGGTAGGAAAAATCTCAGAGAGACTGAAAGGTAAGTTACTGAGCTCACTGATTGGTCAAATTCAAATGTAAACAGTTTCCATTCATCGTTTAGCAGCTGTCATTGTATTTGGCCATCAGTTATATACCAAACCTAATGAGTGTTACTCAAAGTAAGATTGTACTTGATCAATCGTAGACAAAACACAAGATATTTATCCGCACGTGAATGTTAAATGAGGGAATTGTTAATTAATTTGAACTCATTCTCAACATTTTTGACACCGATCAGAAACTTTTCTAAATAGTATGCATGCAAAAAAAAAAAAAATCTCTCATCTTACAAAGCATACATCTATATAGTCATATTTTCAAATAAAGGTATCAATTCCCACCCCACCCCCCCCAAATGGGATTGGGAACCCCTGAACCTATACCCCTTCTCAAGCTGCAACGACTTGTCCTCCTATCTTATAGATTAAGATATGGCAATCCTACTCTCCACCTAGTTTGGAGTCATCAAATGGCTTTCTTCATTGTGCTTAAATGTAACGTCATGAGAACACCAAACATCTCTTTTGCCTTTTCTATTCAGATGTTCCTCACGGTGCTGTGGCTAAGCATGGCTCGCTACCAGCCCAGCATCTCTACAACTGGGCTTTTGTATGTCTTTCTCTTCTGGAACACACCAGTAAATCGATGGGTGCCACCAGGGGTGGGGCCATGACACCTGTGGGGTCCATTCATTCTGATGGGCCACCGATAGAAGAATGAAGAAACACACAACCACTTTGCTTAAAGATGACAGTGTAATTTATACGAGTTGTGCCTGTTAAAACCTTTGAACAAACCTTAATTATTTGCGAATAGTTGTAAACAGCGATAAAGGGAATTCAACTTTGCTATTATGTAAAATGTGTAAAATAATTGAAATAAAGAATACAGTTTTAAATCCATAAATTTGTATGCAATTTAATACAAATATAATAGGGTATAATAAGACATTTTGTCAGGGCATATTTCCTCACTTTGGAACTATTGACTAATTAATTTGAATCATGTTTGTAAATTTTACATAATTTTCTGCCCACAAGTGGTTGCATGTTGCCTCAATTTTCTGGGGGGAGAGATGAAACTATGAAACAAATCAAAGTGAGAAACATTTTAGATTCCTCTGACAAAGGATGACAAATAAAAACTCATCCTTGAGGAAAATTGGACTTGGCTTGCCAAATGCTATAGACTGCTGGACTCCTAAATCATTATTCCAACAAGGTAATTATATCCAAAATTTACAACTGATAAACCAATTGTCCACAGGGTGGTTCTGGGATATGTGTCACTAGTGAGGGAGAATCAAGTATTCAGAAATTTGCACAAATGCGAAATTTGAAGAGATTTCCAACTTCACATTTAAGAAATCTGTTACAACCAAACCAGTTGACATGAAGGTGCATGCTTGCAATGGAATTGTCAGGGGTGTTTGGCAGCAAAAATCATGTTTATAAAAGGTATGGTATTATTCTTGTGAAAAGAGTGTGATGGAATGCTAATGATATGCAAATTGGGCCATAGTTCACAAGTGCTCTTTTAATCACACTAGATTGTTTTTGTTTTCTACATCAATGTTTTTGATGTCTTTGAATCAGATCACAAGTGTCTCTCAGATACCACTTAGCTGTCACACTCTTGTTATGTATCTGAGCATGTTATGTATGTAACTGAGTATGTTATGTATGTAACTGAGCATGTTATGTAACTAACTTACATAACTATTGTTATGTAACTACTGAGCATGTTATGCATGTATCTGAGCATGTTATGTAACTTACCTACATAACTATTGTTATGTAACTACTGAGTATGTTATGTATGTATCTGAGCATGTTATGTAACTAACTGACATAACTCTTGCTATGTTACTACCGAGAGCTGTCTATAAAGTCGTTGTTAGTTTATTTTGAAAAGTTCAAAAGTGGCTCAGTGTGCAGTTTTTTTTATCTCCATCTACTAACACAAATGCTTACTAGTAACAGGGACCAAGGGTATTCCGATATCTAAATGTCCATGTTCTGATCAAGAAACTAAGTTAATCGATATGATTAACACATTTGAGAATTGAAAACTGTGGTCTGATTGGGTATGTGAACAAAGTAACTTGTTGTCGTTATTTCCATCCCCCACCCCCTCCCCCCCCCAAAAAAAATACCTCTGGACTGTGATGGTGTGAGCCATCTCTTCCCATTCTACCAACCTAAATAGCTTACTTGTAACTGGGAGCAAGCGTATTCAAATAGTATAAGTTGTCGACTCCAAGATCCAGAAAATTTGTTGGTAGATATAAATAACACAATTGAGAATTTATAACTTTGGTCTGACTTTGGCTCGTAAACAAGGTTAAACCTGGCAAGTGGTACCAATTCTACTCTGAAGTTGTACCATTTGCAAACTGCTTTTTTCAGATTAATATCGAAAGAACATTTACAGAAAATCATGTTTGAGATTGGTAGTAAGTGTGTTGATATGATTTAGATTCAAAAAGGTCAATTAACTGAGAAATGAAATCAGAATAAAATCCCATTCAGTGCTTCCGTCCATGAAAGTGAATATAGTGCGCCTGTTCACCTTGATATTTTGTGGTAAATCAAATACATATTTTGACTTTTCAAATTATTTTTTTTTGTCTCTTGTTTTACACTGGTCGTAACTCAGTTATGTCCAAATGAATTTGCTTTTGTAACAATTTGTCGGAGAAGATTTTGTCAGACGGCTGCATGTATGTTATTATGAGATAATGAAATTAACCTTAAAGGAATTAATACGACCATGTCTGAATGGATGACTTGGAGACACCAAATTAATTTAACTTGTTGTCTACTTTTTACAAACACTATTATCAGCCCAGATTGATATTCTGTACCACTTTTCATGGTTTGATGAATTACCCTAAAAACAATCTGAGACTCATCAAAGAAAAATAGCTGGACTAACTAGTTAAACAAAAGGAAATTAGGTCAGCTTAATCATGACTGATAAGCGCATGCAACAACTGCTTTCTGTTAACGACTGGTGCTCCTTTAGGTCACATGCACACTTAATTTCCTGTGATTGGTCACATTTGTTGAGATTGGACAGTTTGCCATGTGAACCATCGCAGACATCAAACTGCCAGTCGGGGAAGTGCTACAGGTTAAATTTTCCCGACTGAAGCCGAAGTGACTTAAAGGCATTGAAGACTCGCCCCAAACAGCCTGCGGCCATCTGAAAAAGTTAACTTTCTGTTGCATGCAAGTGACGTTTTGTTTGTGTCGCTACAAAATGCAGACAGTAATAAAACGTGATACCTTGTTATCTTTAGCTGGACCTGAGATGTCCATCGCTGTATCGTTTATACACTGTGTTGTGGGTATTGACCGCAGCTGTATGTACTGACTGTACACTAGTGTCTAATTACCGACAGTAGCAAGCTGTGTGTGTACTTTCTGGGATCGATGGTGGTGTCTAACACTTCTGTTACACCTCATTCGAAACTAGGTCAGGTTACCGGCATTAGACGTTTCTTTTTGCGCGAGTCTTCACACCCTTTAAGACTGCCGTAGTCTTAAGCACACGCACACTGCCCGACTATCTATGGTTTACAATATGACGATGATTGGGCCGAGTGAGGTCACGATAAGTTGGGTAGTGTGGAACAGACTTCAAATTCTGCATGAAGTTATCCGTAGGAGTAACAGTTCATCGACTGCCTAAACATAGGATCAGTATGATTAGTGGTAGTGAGACCGAATTCATAAAACCAAAGATAACAGTAACAACATAGAAGTATGAAAAACACCAATTCATATTATGAATAATGAAAACTACGACACTGAACAGAAGATGATCGAAGATGGATGATTTAGAAACATCTGTCTAGGAGCATTTGGTTTTGTAAACCGGTTGATTGCACTGCTCCGTTCGACAGAAAAGCACAAAACATAATGACGTAGCATTATTTACATGCTTTAAAATGAAGACACATAGAGCTTGTAAAGCATAGTAGTACCGTGAAGATTACATAGAAATACAAATCACTATGTGTTGTAGGTAAATACAATAACTATGTGTTGTAGGTAAGGCCTTGATACCCAACACGAGACAGGAAGGGCTACATTCCTATAGTGATTACAAAAACTAAGATACCCTATACATGACACAATAAACAACTCTAGCATATTGCAAAAGTGTTATATTCAGTTAGACCTATAACAACACCCTTACGATACTGCAGAGGGGTTGTATTCAATTATTTGTATAGAATAAACACCTAGCAACCCTAGCATGTTGCAAAACCATTGAACTCTGTTAGGCATTCTGTAACATGAAACGCAAAACAGCACAGCTTACGATACTGCAGAGGGGTTGTATTCAATTACATGTATAGAATAAACACCTAACAACCCTAGCATGTTGCAAAAGAATTGTACTCTGTTAGATGTTTTATAACATGAAACGCAAAACAGTACCATACGATACTGCATAGGGGTTGTATTCAATTACATGTATAGAATAAACATAAAACAAGAATTGTACTTCGACATATAAAATGAAAACACACAACCTTCGCATATATTGCAAAAGGGTTGTAATCAATGAATATAAGAGACCATGTGACTTACTTCAGTAAGATAACTAAACATGAAACACATAAAATAACTCTAGCATATTGCACAACGGTGTATTCAGTTAGACAATGTATAACGTGAAACACATAAAACCACCTTACCATAGTGCATAAGGGATGTATTCATAATAGTAAAAATACAAGAAACAACTTTCCTATTGTGCATAACTGTTGTATTCAGTTGGATGTCTAACTCAAAGACAACCTAACTTTAAGTGCAGCTAGATTGTGAAAAGTAAGGATGGTAAGAAACACTTGCATAAAACCACAAAAGATTAAAAACCACAACAAAACAAAATGAAACAGATTTAGGGTGGTTTAAGCTTAGAGTAAGAACCTAACGTGAAAACAACAGAGTACAACTATTCTATGCTGCTGCATAAGGCTTGTAACTAAAGTAAAATACTTAACATACAAGACAAACGCGAGAACAGTAACGCCAAAACCTTACATTGAGTTAACACAGGTAGCTACTGGAACATTTCATCATTAAAGGACACAATGGTTTTACATGTGTGGTACTTGTTGAATGGAAACACACCCAAAAAAGAATGTACATTAACATAAATCACAAGCTTCCTGAAATGTTTAGTCTAGTTGCTAAAGTGCTTAGGGCATTCAAAATCCAAAACTTGCAGGGAATATTCACAAACAATAATCCGTAATGTTTCGTATAGGAATACGGTTGGTGACTTTTCCTGCTTTCACAGAGTGAAATCCACATGCAGTATTTAATATTTTATTTTTCTAGGGGAGAAAATTCATATACATTTGCTTGTATGTTTTATAAACTAGCAAAATTGGAAAATTTATAATCACAAACAGGTTGATTGTTGATGTAGGTCTCTACGAGAGTTAGAAGTTGTCATTTTACACTGTATACATTTAAATATGACATGTCTGATTGCAATAACAACAAAAAACAAAACAGAAAACCAACAACGATACCAGATTTGATCTACTTGATTTTGTACAAATCCAACTATTTAAAAATTAAAGAAAGCAAGAAAGAAAAACTGCATGACTAGGGTTTGTGGGTAACAGTGCTAATTAGTAATAATGATTGGTTCTGCATTAATTAGATACTTGATTACACAGGTAAAAAAGGAGTGAAAGAAAATTTAATGATTATATTGGACAAAATACAAAATTAATTCTTCTCATTAAATCAATATCTGTTAAAGTTTAGTAATTTCAGTATTTTATTTCAATGTCGTTGCTTGCTTTCACTCAATTTTTGTTCTCCTTTGGAAACATTTCAATATAATAATGCCGGTAAATTAGTTTTAAGGCAACGATGATATACATATTAAATTATACCACAGGTGAGGGGAGCACAAAAGAATTGAGCAATATTAAATTCTTGAATAAATTAACTGTTTTAACTGTACATTAAAAACGACAGCAGTTTTTCTGGCTAAATGTTCATAAAGTTATTATGAAGTTCGTTAAAATGAACTGTTAGAC
This sequence comes from Apostichopus parvimensis, assembly GCA_000934455.1. NCBI lineage: Eukaryota > Metazoa > Echinodermata > Holothuroidea > Aspidochirotida > Stichopodidae > Apostichopus > Apostichopus parvimensis. The sequence goes on from KN886385.1 coordinate 21,735, forward strand.
AATTTTTATTAAAAGAGAAACTTTGTCGAACAAACTGCTTTACATTCTGCGTAAAGCATGTGTAGGTGAAAGTGCAAAATTAGGAGGGCCTGGCAAATTGAAAATCAGGCTGCCTTAGTTTTGAAACTAATGTTTTAAGTTTTGGAATATCTGTCTTTTATGCATGATATTCTTCATTTAATGACAATATTAACACTTCATATTTTTTTTGATGATACAAAACTGAACAAGGCAGCTTTCACAGTATTTTGGAACCATCGAGCGATGCATTTTTATTTTTTTCACTCTAACTTCACATTCCAACTTAATTCTAAATTAAAAAATGCCCTTTACAGAATAGTCTTTATTTTACAGTTCAATATAAGGTTGAAAGAATTCGTGAAACTTTCATTAAATAAAATCAAGAAACCGACTCCGAATGTCAAAATAAAAGCTTTGGAAGTTTACCAAATTGGAACAGGTATTTTGGTCGGTGTCATACCTCTTGGAAACGCAGAAAGGAAGCTCGGACTATAAAATTGTTTGTTCTATTTCTTTACAGCACAATTTTCTTCTCATGAAAAGAAAAAGTTTTTCATTTGACACCTTCATCTTATTTATAAAAGCACCTGATTGATAAACCTGAAATATTTCCCATTTCAAATATCATAAAAATTTTCTAATTTTTGTAAATTGTTGTTCCGATGTATTTTTAATAGTAAACAATGTTGACATACATGTGACAGCCCAAATGTTGGAAAATTGAAAAGCAATTTATTGATAGCTAATTACCCTTTTTTCTTTCTCTAACATTTCAATAAATTCATATTTTTAAGGAAACCTCTGAACAAAGAACTGACTAGCTTTGAAATAATTTGAAATGTTTTCATATCAGCCATCAGTGTAGGAGACATAGAAAGCAGACTTCAAAATTACAAACCAAATATGTAAATTGCAAGAAAAATTTTTGGGCTAGAAAGGCGTATAAAACAAGCTATCACAAGTCTAGTGCTAAACTTAACCTTGAAACCATATCCAACTAAGTTTTTGTCAGCTAGCAGTGCTGGATGGAAGCAACAAGTGATATTTTACACAAAGGAAAAAAAACATTTAGTGTCCAGCAGACTTCAAAATGAGAACAAATATATGAAACCGCAAGCACATCTACATGAGGTGGTTTTAAAGTTCACAAAAGCACATCTGTAACATAATATTATCCTTTCTCCTGGTCGTTAATAAACTTTAAAGAAATACAAATTTTAACGTGGTGCTTTTGAGCAAGAGACGGGGGATGGTTTTTGGCTGCAATTCAGTAGAGCTGAACATTTCC
>KN886386.1:10057-22162 GCA_000934455.1 Apostichopus parvimensis
TTAATGTAATCATGAATGGTGCATTTCTTTTCTAATTCCTATGAAGGCTAATTGTCTTATATTGGACAGAAAGTAATTCTTTTTGTTATATGTCACAATTTTTTTCAATTTTCTATGGATATTTCTGCCAATGAATAGAGACAATCTTTGCTCTGTCAGCTTCATACCATTCAATTACAGTATCTGACTGGCTCCCATGTTCCACTGAGGAAAAACTACAGGCGGTCCAAAAAAGTTTGGAACCTTCTAAGTGTCATGCACATTAAAATTTGTTAGTAGCATTTCTGTTAGTTTGCTGGTAAATATTGTTCGATTGTAGCTATCTATATTAGCTGTTTGTTAGTGTACCATATTTTTCATATGACAGCCTCATGAATAATAAACTCTCGTTTAGAATTGTCAGTTTCAAGTTTTGAACTTTTATGGCTAATTTTGTCACTTTACTTTGATTGAATGTCTTTTGTGAATAGGCTAAGCAAATATCATTCACTAGGAATTTCAGCTTATGCTTGTGCAGACCAAACAACGGACTTCTCACCTCTGGGGAGATGAATAGACCAAACTGTGTTCATTGCATGAAATGAACTCTCAGATAACAGTTTATCACAATGATTGCTATAATAATTGAGCACGATAACTGTGATAATTGCATGTCATGCATATCAAATGTTAGTTGTTACTAATACTAGGATACTTCGAACTGTACTGATTGAACACACACTTACCTACTGTAGTCTTACAAGTTACAGATCGAACTTATTCAGATGAAAAATTTCCACTTCTAAATTTGCCATTTTTATTGTGTGTTAAGGCAAGACCATACAAATTTTTCATCAGGACCTGGTGTGAATGCATGATGTATGTCTCAATTAACTTTATTTAGGCATAGCCTAATCCTAACTGAAATTAAAGTCAACAACCAAGGATGTGCCTAATTGAATAGTACCCTGCAACTCTTGTCTTCTTGAATCTCACAGATTATGACAATAGGCCTATATATAAACCATGCATTGTCATTCTCAAAAATCCATGTATGTGTGAGTTGAGGGGTATTCTGCAATTGCTCCGATATCTAGTCCAAGGTTTGACATTTCTACTACTGTACATTAGACTGGTGAATGTACTACTTGATACAGGCAGTGCCTAACTTCGTCGCTTACTCTTACTTAGGCTAGTTTGATAATTAACGTTAGGCTAGGTCAAAGTATCTGCTGCATGGAGTTTTTCTTCTGATGCATTACTCACCGGCAAGAACGAATTTAGCCATTTTCTCGGAAGATGTTATTCTTAATGTTAGAAATTTAATAACTTGCTTTCATATTGATATTTCAAGTGCAAATGAATATCAATAAATATCTTTTGATCTTTGATAGTTTGGTTCATGCAATCACGCGTGCGTTGCCAAGATACCGCATTGCCATCAGCGAACATGTCAACATTAGACTTGATAAAGTTGTCTTTGGCTGTTCTGTTTCCTCGCAAAAGCACGAAGGGGATTTCATAATGCAGTATTCCACCGGCAGGTTGTGCATCATAGGCGAATACTAGTTTTGCGAACTGGCCTCCAGGACCGACCGAACGCAAACGTCGTTTGCATGACTCAAGACATAGTTATGTATTCATAGCGAAGGGCATGTACACAAGATGATGCGTTCTAAGGTGACATTGCATTGAGTTTACGACTCCGAGACAGTGGATATAGGCCTAGGCTACAATCAACTTGCAAAATTAGCTGAGCACTGTGTAGGCTAGGCTAGACCTAACGTTAATGCACACACATATTCATGATATGCGACGTACGTAATTGACGATAGTGCAGTAGAGGTATACGTAAAATTGACAGACGTAACTTACACGAAGGGACAGTCCTTAGCTGGTTAAACTTATTCAAATTATAGATCGCTTTTTTTCGGCAAAAAATCTCAGCGAATCGGGAAGAAATATATCTTACAGATACTAACATATTAGAAGGAGGGAGAAAATATGCCTAACATTACAAGAACCATAGGCCTACACAGTGGCCTACGCAGTTACAAAATCTGCTAAAGTTCAGTTTTAGAGCATGAATGTACAGTAAAAGCTGCAAACTGAATGTCCCAAGCCAAAAGCAATTGAAAAACTTTTCAATGTGTTGCTGCTAAGCGTTAGAAAGACAGCAATACTTTAAAAAGACATACATACGGCTTTACCAGTGTAGGCTATGCATACAGCATCTCTCTCACTGTACACAGCAATTTACACTAGGCCTTCAGTATAGGAACCAAGGTGTTGTGTTGTGGTTCGAGTGTCGATCTCACAATTATTAGGTCACGGTTCAAATCCTCACCTGGTTCCAGATATTCCTGACCTTCTGTATTCAAAGTCTGTGCTGCAGTTGTCAATGGATTTGGTATTTCTGATTTGCCAACTGAGTTTGATTCTGTTCTTTCTATGGTTGTAACCAACTTGTTTGTGCTGCACTGAAGAGATGATGCATGGGGTGCCTTCCAAATCTGACAAAGTGGTTGGATGGGGAACTTAAGTAGCCCAGCCTGGGAGCTGGAATAGTCCCTTTGGGATGATAACATGCCTGCCTTTTAACTCATTGAACAGTGAACACTCATCGAAAAGGGGAGATGTGGTAAAGTAGGTCTACACAAAGCATCAATAGACAGACATTCACATTCATGAAGAAATTTGGTGTTCTTAAAAGCCAATCTCAATAACTTTTTATTTATTTATTTTTATTTTTATTTGGGGGGGGACACCATTTCATGTTCATTTGGAACATACTCATTGCAACTCATGATATTTAACATAAATGTGTAAATTTATATATTTATGTTCTCTGTTTTAATAGGTCATAAAATGCTTCAGGACATTACATAGAACAAGACTGGAAGTTTTCAGAGGTGACAATCGAGCTCTGACAGGTTTGTGCCTCCACTTTTTCTTAGTACCCTATATTTAGTGAATATCTTTTTACAAGAATACTTTTTTGCAAATGTTATAACATCATTCTGTAACATGCAATTAGTAATAACATTTACATGATCCTCTTATCTTTAGAGCTATTTCACATATTAGGACATCTGCTAATCATTATGTCAATGATACTTGCAAAGTGTCAAAATTTGCTACTACTACCTGTATCTTGTTTGCTGATGATAAGACAGGACAAAGACAGAAAGGTGTGGAGCAAAAAGGGTGGAAGAGAACTATGAGAAGAGGAGTGATTCTCCACACCTTTCTGTCTTTGTCCTTCTCCAGTTTATTCCCTACCCCTTCCCTTAATCCTCTGTCCCTCCACCATTATCTCCTACCTCTCCTATTCCTCTGTTGGTTTCTTTCTTTCTTCTCTCCATCCCTTGTCTACTAATTTCCTTACATCTATCTCATTGTGTTTACCGTGCTCATTCACCTGTCTGTATCCTATGCATGTTTTTGTCCCTTCTGTTACTGTTACCTGTCATTTAGCCTCTGAAGAAGATCCTGCTAGGATCGAAAGGTCAGGCCAACTTACAAATTACACAAAGTACAATCTTGTCAGATGAATACACCATGTACTTTAGAAGCAGTATCTGATCAAAAAAATAATATGAATTTTTGTTGGAATTTAAGGAATAAGTCATTTTTTGATAATTGTTCAAGCAATAGTGGAACAATTGATTAGCTTGGAAATTATAATTAATTTGGTTTCTTTGCCAGCATGCACTTTCCAGAATGACTACTTGTTAGAGTTGTATATTTAGGAGCTATTCCCAACAAAAATCTAGTGAAAGATAGATAATAATAACAGTTTTGAATAAGAGAACCCTTCAAGTTATGAATGGAATTCCATGAACTCAGTTGCTGAGAAGAGCTAATTGTTAAGAACAGAACAGAACAGAAACGGTTGGTTATTGTGAAAGAAATATTGATAGTTTCCATTCTCTCCAGCACAATGAGGAACATTAAAAATATAGCAAACAAACAAAACAAAGACAAAAAAAATATATAGTTTTTTTGATCAAACTTTGAGTTGCATATATATCTTTTGAGAAACTTATTGCAAACAGTATTGCAAAATGTCTCCACTCACTATACTTGATTTCCATGTGATATTTAGTCTTTTCTTCATTAAAAACTGAAAATATTTTTCTAATGCAGAGGCAAGAAAGCGTATCAATGATGAATTCACAAAGAACAAGTCTGAGGAAGATCCTGAGAAGATCAAAGATGTAAGTAATGTAATATTAAGCAGATTGATTAAAGTTGATGGAGATGGGATAAAGGCAAGACTAGCTTTTCTCAAAATTGAGTTCTGTTGTAAATTCCTTAAATTTTTTCCTGTGCCCCATATTTACGAGTACCAGCATAATTCTCCTGTCTCCGATCAATGTATGCAAAGCGGGCATTGATCCTGAAGCGGTTCAGTGGAGAAGTGGCGTAGGAAGGTACTTTTGAGTAGGGGGGCTGAAGACTGATGTCCGGCCTGGGGGAGGGGTCTAAGGGGAGGGAATTTTTTTGCATTTCCAGGTGGCCTCAGATGCATTTTGGTGCAATATAGCACACTTCAACACCCACTCCATTTTGTAAATAATTTTGCATTTTCACCTGGCCTTAGATGCAATTTGGTGCTCCAAAAGAGATTTTTTTCTCATTTGGAAATGAAAAAGGGGTTTTCTGACTTGCGGAGGGGGGGGGGAAGGCGGAATGATACTTCCGCCCCCCATATTTTTCACTGGGGGCTCGTGCCCCCCAGCACCCCCGGTTCCTACGCCCTTGGTGGAGACGCAGTGCTAACAATGTCACCAATTTTGGTGTGGTTGATGTAGACTGGAGTGCATATGTTGAAGAATCATTCTTCATAAGTTAAGTTTTGCGAGCATCACTGATAAAGTTGCTATCTTTCTTTTGATAAGAACATGGGGTTTTTGTTTAGTCCAAATCATTTGGTGTTCTGGCAGTCAGAGCCTCAGCAAGAATAATAATTTGCCAGAAATAACGTGTCTTTAAAATCACATCTTATCCTTACATGATTTAATACATATCTACTGTTACATACATCATGACAATGCAAGAAGCTTCCTAACCTTTTGCAGTACCACTGGTCATTGTGTTTAGAATATTTGCAGTTACTTTAGCATTTCTCAGTTATCTTATACTCATGTTAAGCCATACCTTGCCATATTCTGCATATTTCTAATGTACAGTTACTTAGTTAGATACATCATAATTAACTGCAGATATTTCCTTATTTGTTGTAAGCCTCAGTCAATTCCATTTCTGACATGTGTATCTTACTTCAACAGAAAATGCAATGATCTTTCTCTATCCATCTACTATGTTCAAAGTTTATGTTATTCTTTATTCATATTTATACTAATACTGATTCAGTAAACTGCATTTGAGCGTTCAGTATAAGAATAACATCAACTTTCCATGTAGAGATTGAGGCTGATTCTGATAGGAAACATGTGAAGCCCAATAATATTAATTTTCAAATGTACCAAATGAGTTCATATCAAATTTATGGTCACCAGAATTTGTGTTTTCAATTGAATTTTCATCACAGATGTTGAAGGTTGCTGAAGATGTTAACAAATTACTGCGAATGACAGTAGTACAGGGAGTTATGAAGGAAAATAATAGGATAGGTAGGTTCATATTTCCTTTATACTTCCTTATTGTGTTGCTATGAATAGTATCAACATTCAATTCTCTTCCTCATACATTATTATTATTTTTTCTTTTGTATCAATCTTTTTAATTGTTCCTTGAGTAAATTAACTTTGTTTTATCATTTAACACCACGGAACTTTAACTAGTGCTAACTTTAGTTGATAAAAATAAATTGTATTCGATTCCTGGTTGCCATGGTTTCTTTATTCCTGCGATTAATCACGATGAAACAGCCATTTGTTCCATTTAGCACAATGATGACTTTGGTTGTGTACAGTAATCACTTGGACAATGTGTGGTGATCTGGGTCCAGTACTCTGTGCTGTTATTAGTATTTCTTTGTACTCATTACAACTATTTGACTACTCGATTGAATGCCCCATCACTAACTCAAATAGTTAGCTGTTGTATGATTCCAGATGGTCCTGATGCACATGTCAGAGGTCAAGCGATACATACAAACAGTTGTCTGTATTGCCCATACAGTACTTTGTATGATAAATTGTACGGTAAATTGTTTGTTACATTTAACAGTACATTGTACAGTACATTGTGCATTACATTATGCCGTTCATTGTGTAGTACATTGTACGATACATTGTAAAGTATGTTGTAAGGTACCTATACAGTACATTGTACAGTCCATTGTACAGTACATTGTGCATTACATTATGCCGTGCATTGTATAGTACATTGTACGATACATTGTAAAGTATGTTGTGAGGTGCACACTATACAGTACTCTGTACAGTCCATTGTACAGTACATTGTGTGTTACATTATGCTGTGCATTGTATACTGCAGTGCAAAATACATAGTACAGTACATCGGTCAGTACATTGTACGATACATTGTACGGTACATTGTACGGTACATTGTACAGCACGGTACATTGTACAGTACAATGAACCGTACTGTACATTGTACTGTACATAGTACAGTACATTTTACAATACATTGTACTGTATATTGTTTGATATATTGTATAGTACGGTACACTGTACAGTACAATGTGCATTAAATTTATGCAGTGCATTGTATGGTACATTGTATAGTACTGTCCATTGTATTGTACATTTACCATACACTACAGAAGTTTACTCTTTATTGTGTCTTATTTTCAGTGATTTCCATGACTTTAACTCCATATGTCTTGTTATCAATCATATAAATGACTTTCAATTTTGTAATCCCATATTCCATCTAAATTAGTTGGCATTCTGTCCGTATCACAACACCAAAGATCTGGATGAAATCTCTTCTTTATCTCAGTTATGAATGATCATCAGCAGTTGGAATTTATGAAACATCTTCATTTTTTATAAAGAAATAAAGTAAGAGAAAGTGCAAAAATGATGGCAATTTAAAAGTGAAAAGAAATGAAAGTTTTATAATGTCGAACGATCTGCCCCACCCTTATCGTATACAATAGCATTCAATTCCATTCAAATCTGGGATTTGCACCTGTACAGTATCTCCCATACTTCAATTATGTGCTTTTAATGTGTACATGTACCAGTGAGTGTAGTATTACAAATGTGATATGACCAATGCTTTAGCAATATGGTAATTCATTGTCTTTTAAATCATTTATCACCCCGTGGACCATTGTATATGTTTCTTTGTAATGTAACAAACTTCTTCAAGAACTGAATAATTCTTAACAGAAAATGAATGACAACACAGAGTAGACCTGTTTCACCGATGACTAAATTATTACAAATTTATCAATTCCGTGTCATGTTTTCCACTTTGGTTGTTTTTTTCTTTACAGAATTGAAAGTCACTAAAGATACAGTTCTCCTTGATTCTCCTCCACTACCGAAGGATAACAGATGAAATCAGTTTGACAAATTCCTTGATGCATTTAATATCATTGGTTAGTTTCACTTTCCTTGTGAAGTGATTTGTCAATTTCTGGAAGAGAGAAAGTATTCAACTGAGGACTTGCCTGGGTTGCAGTAACTCTACGATGATATCGAGCAGTTTTACAACAATATGGCTGTTAATGCCTTAGAACAGTTACGGACATATCAGCCTTTAAAGATTGATTTGAAAAAGTGAAGTGATACGCTAATTGTTGAAATGTTAAACTTTCAAAGCTGTATCAATTAGATTGTTGTTATTCAAACCAAACTGTTCCGTCTTCATTTAACTTTCTTCTGTGTGTTAAAAGATCTAACTTTAGATATGGTGAAATCATGGTGCTTTGGTGAGAGTCTCTACCTGTGATGAGATGAAGAATTGAGTGGTTGTCCAGCAATAGCAGCAATAACAGCAAAAACAAACTTCCCAGTCTCTAAATCCCTTTTTCAAAGAGTATACAACTACTCATGGTCTTCACATTGATGTTTAACCAAGACAGCCAAGGGGGCAACCACCAAAATTTTATAGGAAGAGGGGTGGGGGCTAAAATATGTTCAAAATTCAAATCAATTTCAGGTTTAATATAGGACAGCATTGACTGCTTGTCAACATATGCCACCATACTGAAATGAGTGTATGGAAGATATATTTTGAATACAATTTCTAATGGATGATCTGCACATTTGAAGCAAAATCTTAGATGAAACTACAAGACGCTGGCAACGATGACGATGGATGATTGTTTTATCAAGCCCCCACACCACTCCCGCCCTGCTCCGCCCCATTCTGCCGAAATAATTTTTAATATTATAACACGTTGAAAAGGTCATCCTTGCGTGAAAGCTATTCCTTTAAACTTTTCGGCCTTAATTTTGGTTTCCTTGCTTGAACCTGGCTAGAGGGGGCAATTACAGAAACATGGCATAATTTACCATTATATGATAGCATCTCCAAATTTTGAGATGCCCTCTTAATTCAATCTCATACTATACAAGTATCGTCTGATGTCAATTCAACATCAGTGTGATTTTCCCGCGGGGTTTCGTTCACAGAATATGTGGCGTTAAACCGATACGATTCAATAGTGATATGGATGACAACAATGATGGTATTCATGATGACGATGATAATTATCGTATTTATGTGACTTTTATGCCCAAAACGGTCACTATAGTACATACTAGCAGCTGCTGACCGTTGTGTCCACTGAATGCCTTGAAAGGCCCACCCACACCCACATCGATTCTTTACGGTTTTTCTTTGTAGGTTGAACAAATCTATACAGGCATTAATTATCCTCTTAAAGTATTTCGATAAAGCTATTTATTGAGAAAGCGGAAAGGTTAACTTTCATTTTTACTGTTAGTTGAAAGCCCCCTTCTCAATATCACCACATGGTTGTTTGAATGTAAAATTTATAAGGTATAAAATTCTTTCCTTACTCCAGAAAGTGGATTATAGTAGTTGGTCTGTGATATCATCAATTAGGAATGTGTTACTCAAGGCGTTGAATTTCTAATGTTATGTTATTGATGATATGACATGGGATATACATTAGTATGTTTTGCTTGGTTGCTATTGGTCTCTGCATAGAACTTTATCACTATGCAACTTTTTGTGAGGAATATTGTTTTCCTTAGTGGATAATTGATTTGTATATACTGTAATACAGAACAACGAATTTTCCACTTCAATTGCAATATTGATACCAATAAATTTGGTTGCCAGAAACGTTCATAAAATTTCACCAATCTTAAAAAATAAAAAATTAATTGTATTAAGATAATAAATTAAAAAGGCCAAAAAAAAAGGTTCCGAACATTTTGTCGAACAGTTAACTTCAACCACCGAAATTTCTTGTCAAGTCACGTAGGCCTACACACTTTCCCTTTCATTATTATGGGGGAAGCCGGGATTGCTCCCTTGACGTTATCACGTTATTATTCTTCAACTTTCGTTTCGGACAGGCCGCGTATTTTTTTTTCCAGGACGAACGTGGGCATCGGCCAATCAAATCCCTGGATTCCAAACATGTGACGCTTTTTCAAAAAACATGTTCTGAATCTTTTTTCCTAGTTTTGACCCCAGATTATGAACGACAATCCTTCATTTTCAGAGATCCTTGATTTCTGAACCCAACTTTTACACCCTAACTCTGATTTCAATCGAATTTGAAAATTCCTGAAAAACCTGAAACCCACGTTCGTCCTTGGAAAAAAAAATACGCGGACAGGCCGGCCGCTGATCTTCGTTGATATAATCAGGGAGTTGTTCCATAACATATAATCAAGGTCGAACCGGTGAATCGCATTGTTATTCCAACTAATAACTGCTGTTATTTCAAGACCAAAGTGGTTACTCGTGCGTACAATCGGATAAAGCAAATTAACCAACGACAACAGAAATGTAGATTAAAGGGATCCTACTTCATTACTATTATTATACGGTAACACAAATAGCTGAATAAGTACCGGTACCGAATGGAACGTAAATTAAAGTGTCGTGAAAATGTTAAGATCTTTCAGTATAAGTTAGTAGCAATCTCAACGAGAGGATAGTAATTTTTCAGATAATATGTTTAAAAAATTTCTAAACGTCTGAGAAGAGAGGAATTAAACATTGCCAGCTGCCAAATGACTAAATGATTATTTAACGAGTGCCATCAATACAACATTTTGCAACAAAATGATAAATTATGCTCACGTTAGAAAATCATCCTTTAAGCAAAATGATAATGTGATCGCTTATTTAAATGTCATTATTTGAATATTTTGTAGCAAAGTGATAAGTTGTTGCAAACAGTCCGAGAGAAATCTTAACATTTTGACGGCACTGTAACGTTTCCATAGCAACAAGATACATCCTACAAACAGCAACAACAAACTCAAGAAAAGCTCAGATTAGTCAATTTCCGATATATTATTCCAAAAGTTGGGATAAGAACATATAAAACATTAATATTAGTGAATTTCGAACGGGACAAAATATAGGGGAAACGTTCCTTGTCATAATTCGTTTGTGTAATTAATGATTAATGTCTGATAGTGTTTTATTGTCTCAAAGAGTTAATTTAGACCGTCGAGATTAGTATGCATTTGGTCGTGTTTATAATTTGAGGGACAACGCATTCTTAAATGGAATACAATGGCTAGAATTGTGGCAGATTCCTGCTGACTATTGCATTCGCAATACACAACTATAGTATGCCGTTATATCCACCGTATATAATCTCTGTAGCTCAGCAAGTTTGAAGCCAAGAGTTAGACTATTAGATTTCTTTCGTGTTGCCTGGTTACACGCAAAACTATTTGTGTTAGAGCAACGAACAGAAACAATCACTGAAAGAATAAAACTATTATAGATTAGAAAGTGTATTAAAACTTTTGAAACTATAATTCATTATCAAAATTGTAATGTAACGTATATTTAAAACAAATATAATTACTAGTTTGCTCCATACGAGTTCCCACATTTACCCATAATAACGCAGACTGTTTGTTATATAGAGTGATGCTTTAAAAAAGACTCGTAAAGACAAAGCGATCTTGTATGACCAATTCGCTTTACTAATACATTTTCCGAAAGAAACCAACTTTGAAGACCTCAATGAGTAGTATATTAGAAATATTTCCAATAAAAAAAAAATGTAAACAACTGAACTTAAGATAAATTATGGCATAAAATTGCAATGGTTTCATAAAAGATTCTTTGGCCAAAGTTATGTAGAGCCCTGTTAGCAAAGCAAGTGGTATAGGACCCAAAGGAAAAATACATTTTCCTCATTGAAAACGAAATTATATAGAAAAGAAATTGAAATAACAATTAAATTTGTAATTTATTTATTGCTCCTTTTGGGAGGGGGAGTAAGGAGTTGATTGGAGGTAACGAAAGCGAAGTATTGCAGGGAAGGGTGCAGGACTAAACATGACTTTTGGGCAAAGAATAATGAGGAATAATACCCATTTTCAAGTGTTGCTACGAACGTACTTGCTAAATATGGATTGATCTACTTGTATGCTATAAATAGCTTTTCAAGTTTAATTTAGAACTATGTCAACTGTCAGCACGTTCCACTGCACCTAAAAATGCTCAAATTGCAGTATGAACCAACTTTCACCCTGCAGGGACAGGATCCGAAAGAAACCTTCAAAAGGCTAATGGGGAATGTGTGTGTTAGTCAGTTAGTGTGTTTGTATGAGTATGTAAGTTTCGTTTTGTACTGTTTTTGTTTCTCTTTTGCGACGAAACGATTCTGCTTGAACACTATAAGCTTTAAAATATTGTGATATCATTAAACGGTAATAAGAACTTAGCTGCAAAAAGTACCGAATGGAACGTGAAGTAATAAGGTGTCATGAAACTGTTAAGATATTTTAGTAAGTTACAGTAGCAATCTCAACGAAAGGATTTATTTTTCAGATACAATGTTTATCAAATTAGTAAAAGTCTGAGTAAACTAGGAATTAAACATTGTCAGCTGCAAAATGACTGTCAGATTATAATTATTAGTATTACTATTGTTTTCAAAAGTTTGATTTAATGGAATGTATATGTTAGACTCTTTCACAGCCTCTTTGACAAATGATCCGGTCTTCA
>KN886386.1:26746-37670 GCA_000934455.1 Apostichopus parvimensis
CGCAGGATGTTATTTTACTAAAGATTTTAGTAATTATTATAAAAATCGAATTTAACGGACATGGGAAACAAGCAAATTTCTTTCCAAAAGTGTCCATATCAGCGATCACATGTATTATTTAGGGACGGTAATTAGTTTCATTTAATTCTGTTCACATTGTTGTTGAAATTTGTTTGTGATTGTAGATATAAACTTGATAACGCGAATTTATAGAAATAAAATAAATAGGGAAAAATGGGACAGACAGAATGGGGAAGGGGGGGGGGCAAGAAACTGCTTTATCTTGCAATGTAAGTGGTTTCTCATCTTTGGTAGGAGGTGTGGCAACTCATGACCCTTCCCTCTTAACTGTCACAAGAGCAAACAAATAAAGGTGGCAGATCTAGTGAGTAAGGGAGGTAACCAGCTAAAAAAATCACCAAAATTCCCGGTAGAGACATTGTTTTCATCCGGACGAATTAGCAGAATTTTAGGCATATATACTAAAAAGATGATACATCTATTTACAATCCGTCACAAGGTACACAGGTAGGGATGGAATGTACGTATATCCGGTCTATACCAGTGTGTGTAAACTGTGTGGCTAATTAAAATGAAACTTTTGTACACAGATAATGGAAATTGGAAGGAAATGTCTTTCTATAAGATCACTGATTGGGGAATTTCTTGATGGATAAAAAAGATATCAAAGAGGATAGTCTTAAATACTTCCACATATTTTTGTCGGGAGATTTAATTCTTGATACCATCTGACCCCAAACTAAATTAACAGTGCAATGCAGTAAATGGAAATTGGAAGAAAAGGTCTTTCTGGATCACTGATTTGTGAATTTCTTGACGGATCGGAAATATAGCAATGCGGACAGCCTTTAATAATATGTTCTACATACTTTTGTGTTGAATTTTAATTCTTAATACTATCTGATCCCAAAATGTATGAATATATTAATGGAAGAAGACTGGAAAAATACATTGAAAATTTCTGATAATCTAAAATATATAATTAGAGTAATGCAGTAGCATGATAAAACATATATCCCATATTCTTGAGAATTTCTGATTCTAGGCCTACTTTTTAAGTGATTAATACTAATATCACAAGTACCGTTGGGACGGCGAAGTTTCCAGAAGCCATTAGAATCAATTATAATTCACTTTAGGGACGGGATGTGGGTCGGGGGGGGCGTTGGTGTCTAGTAGTTAGATCAATTGATATCTGGTTTACTTTGGGTAACACTCGCAAACGGTTCTCGTAAAATTGCCTAACAGTCGCTACCATATGCAAACAGCTGCATTAAAATGTATTGCTATTTCTAATGAGAAGTTGCTGTTTTTTCTTTTATTTAAGTGCATTTACGTACACGAATTATATTAGTAAAAAATATCAAAACAAATTGTCCATATACTTACTGTTCTCATCTGCCAGTACGTAGCTGGCATGATAGAAACAAATACTTGCAAAAATTACAATATTTATATCCATTTTGGTGTCAATTTGTAATGTCGCAAGAGTATCACTTGTGGTATTCCGCCGCTAGCTAACTTGACTCCCCTGGCGTTACATGCAGATGTATAATATATGTATGTATGGAACTGCCTGTAGTTTTAGGATGCACCGGAAATCAGATATTGACACACAGCTCACCTTGTCTTAAATCATGGCATACTATACTTCCTTCCGTGTATTAAACAAGTTCTTTTTAGTCATCACTGGTGTCTTGATCCATATAGATTCCATAACACTTGACAAACTCAGAAATAACACGTTTCACTTCTATATGAAATTCGTCCAAGATCCGGTGGAGTACAGGGTAACAATAACAACTTGCATACAGGTGATACATAGAAACCGCACGATAATACATTAGTGCACCTTGTAAGTAACACGAGCATGCAACGATACATTAATGTTCCTATTTATCATGACCATGGTCATCGTCACCGTCATTATCGTCATATACTTTTAGGGTCGAGTGGAACGATATGGACATCATACACTGTTGATACCACTTTCCTCTCGGGATCCCCCCCCCCCCAACCCCCCCCTCTCGTGCTAGCATCCTGTAACCAGGGAGTTGTTATGGAATAACATCTCCCTGGTTAAATTTTTGAAAAGTTCTACTTGACGTGTCGGCTCCCTAACTTGTGAATCTAGTGGAAAGTTATTTGGGATGATTTCAGATGGCGCTGTTCTACAATAATGTTTCGATTCTACGAGTCACATCAGGATTACAGCCTACTTTCAATTTAAATTTACTTAGTATGGTCGATAGTCTATTGTCAAATCTATTGAATAAAATTGCAATTGATAACACTAGCTGAACACTAGGAATGTATAATGAGTAAGTGTTTTATGACTTTTTCTATCCTCAAAATTGTAAGCATGGGCACTTTTCACAGTAGTTTTCATCAGCTACAGAAGACAATGTAATGTAATGATGGCGTCATGATCGCATTGTCAGTATGAGGCCACATGGGTAAGACTGTGTGTGCGTGGGGGGGGGGGGGTGGCCAAGAAGATGCAATTGTGAAACCTCAATTACATCGTCAGTCCTCTGATATCAGTGGACTATAGAGCTGAATATAAAGTCAAGTGAAGTAATGATAACGTCATGACCAAATGGTCGTAGTATCGTGTCTAGGGACTTGGGCTGCAAATGGAGCGAAGTAGACGATGGTGACGTCATGGTCACATGATCAGTCCTATTGTCAGAGGACTGAGGCTGAAAATGGATTCACGTAGGGGTAACAGAGATGTCATGACTACATGGTCATCAAATCTTGAATTGACCTTCAAGTAATACATGTACATGGTATTGTCTTTACTCATCGACGGCATCACATCCTTATTTAGATTTAAAAAAAATTGGCCCATGGATGTTATAAATTTCAGATTTCAGGAACCAACCGCCGTGTAATACACAACAGGGTTTAATATAGTTCACTACATGTTTACGCCCATACACTGTAATTCAATTTGCGGGTGGGTGAGGGAGGGCGGGGACTCAAAGAAGAGTAGACTAATCGTAGCCCATCTCATGTACAGTCGGAACTGTTCGCCCACCACCCTAATTCCAAAGTTCTTTGTCGGAGGTACAGCAGACGGACTTTAAGTCCAGGCGCGTATCCAGGGGGGGGGGCGTTGGGGGCGCGCGCCCCCCGGGTAAGAAAAAAAGGAGAGAAAAAAAGAGAGAAGAAAAAAGGGAAAAAAGAGGGGGGAAAGAGGAGGAAGGAAGGGAAAAGAAAAAGAAAAAGGAGAGAAAAAGGAGAAAAGGAGGGAGTAGAAGAAAAACGCCTAGACACCGGGAAGAGAAAGAGGAACAATGACATCATTACAGCGCTGATCCATAATATATACACAGGGTAGCCAGTGACGGATCAATGATTTCGGAAGGGGCGTGCGCCTCAGCTTACCCCTTACACCGACAACTCCATTTTTGACGTTTCCATTTTTCCTCTCTCACTAATGTATATATATATATACTATATATAGTATATCATGACGTGTGTGTGTGTATGGACGCCTTAAACAATTGTAAAATTGTGCTATGAAACCAACTGTGGCTGGTCTTGAACTCGACCGAGTCGTCGGGGAACATGACTTCGGTATTAGCCCAGGATCTATATGCGAACTGCACTAGACATATGTCTTTCGATGCAACACTGTCATGCAGAGTTAAAATGTAAAATTTATACAACGCGAACTGAATGCTAATTGTTACCCCACCCCTAGTACCGTAACTCATACAATGAATCTAAAAATAAATTCCGCATGTGATTTGAGAATTGAGCACATTTCCTGTGAATATCATGTAGTGGATGGCGTATCATTGCAGGGGGGGGGGGGGCGGACGCATCCATCACTTCTTGAGATTGTTACCATCTGCATAAAAACGCGCGCCTCACAACCCTTCGCCCACCCCTCTCATCGCTTCCCGATGAGTTACAAAACCAGAACCCATCGTATACAAAAGTCTTCTTGGATTATTTTTTTCCATGATTTTTTTCTGCAGACGCCCATGCATTTCCCCAAACTAAATTTCTAAGCCACGAGATCTAAAACTTAAGGAGGTATGGGAGCATCATTGGGTCTGGGAAATGCTGTTTCCGGCGATCTGGGAGGAGTATTTGCCAAAAATTTCTTGTACGCTACGCGCGAACCCATGGTCGCGCTCCGCTTAGATAGTATCAGAGAACAGACACGCGTCCCCACCATTATCCAAGACTAATATGCGCCCATGCACCAATATGTTAACTGTGTCTGAATTTTCGAAATTTCCCTGACAAACATTCCTAAACATGGAGGTTTTTCTGTATTGGCTGTCCATAGATGAAATTTTGTGCAACATTATGGGTATGTTTTGAATTTAATTGATTTCACGAGAAGTGTGAAATTTCAAATTCTGAACGAATAATGGGCTTAAAACCTTGAAAAGTGGGGCTGACGGGTATTGTGGGCCGCGACGTAGAATCACCTACAAAAGCAATGATCCACAGGAGATGCGATAAGGTCGAACATGATGTGTGACTGGTGACAATCTTCAAAAAGGTTACGGATGGAGAAAAAAAGTATTGGGAAAATACTTGGTTACTCAGGCAATAGTGAACATCTAGTTGGTCATTTTCAAGTCCGAGATGTGCCATTTCCGGTGATCTGGGGGGTGTCAAAACCAGAAATTGTCTTGTACGCTGCGCGCCAACCGATGGTGGCGCTCCGCTTATAGATAGTAATTCGCGCCCCCCGGGTTAGAAAATCCTGGATACGCCCCTGAAGTCCATATACTGTTAAATTGGTAGAAATCCCAAAATCACTCATTATTTCGACGGTTACCAGAACGATTCAATTAATGCAGCTCATACAACAATACCACTTTGCTGATAACGACCACGCCTCGAACCGGTCGCCTGCATAACCTTTCCTAAATCATACAATATTGGACCTTGGCTCACGGTAGTGGGTCCTGTCGTTCAGTGGTAAAGTATGGACCTCAGGCCAGCAATGGCTGCCATAGATTACCCAAAATATGTCACAATTTTTGTAGAATCAGGAAAACGTATGTGTACTTGCCGACTGACGACAAATCGAACAAGCCTGTCAGTAGCCTATATATTGCCTTCTATTAGTGATACAATCCGGTTACTTTATTTTCATTTCCCAGAATTTCATGGAAGCCTCAGCCTGTAACGTCCATTACGACTTACAACAAAACCAAATGTTACAAAGTCGTATAGCTAAAGTTATGGTTCATTGCCTAGATTTGGTTTACAGACAATCATGAGTGAAATATATACTCTAGCTTCGTGAACATATTTCACTTTCAAAGCCGCTCATTGTACCACATGGCATTCCGTAATAGAAGATTGCACAATTTGGAGGGAGTTTACTCATCGCGAAACTTCATTTCCCTTATCGAGACCAGGAATCGTTAGCATTTTGGGCGTTGTTATCAACTTTCTGATGAAACGGGACGTTACGACTCTCAATGCATGACATGTCTGCTTAAAATAAACACTGACCCAATCAGCATCATCGACTTTTGTACATTACTAAATTATATGATATATCAGATTTTAGTTCAACAAAATGTACTGTAGTTTTGACTTTCAGAAACGTCTCACGAACCCCATGGGATGGACTCACGCACCCCCTGGGGGTTCATGCACCCCAGTTAGGGAACCCCTGGTCTAGACACTGAAACCTATGTTATCACTGGATCATGTCAAGAGAGCTCCAACATTTAGTAATAGTACTTGCAAAACCCATCTCCGCCATTACAGAAACCAGAGTGACAACACCCAATGGGTTACTTGCCAAGTAACCATTTAAAAATATTAAAACCAGCATTAAAAAAGACATTCTAAATTGAATATTGTCTAGTACACCCCACCCATGTCTATAGTATTTATAGGCCTAAGCCACACATCAATTTACACCAATATTCAACTGGCAGTGACATTTGTGACCTCATTATCTCTTTAGTGGCAGTGAAAATCACCTTTCAATGGGTGCAAATAACTTGTAATATACAGTGGGAGAGGAATCTCCTGGGAATGAAAACAAATTAGGTTCCTATAACATTTCTCTCAGTGAAGAGAATTCAAAAGGAATATAATTCATTTCATGTTTTGATGCAAAGGCAAAAAATCGAGGAAATAAATGAAATTGATTAAAATTGTACCAAACCACAATTGACAAGAAACTGATTAGTTGTCATAGCTCTAAGCATAGAATGTGGAAAATTTCCAATAGGATTGATTCTTCGAAATTCATAACAATGTAGACAAGGCAAATTTCATTTTTAACAGAGGGAAAGACTGCAAGTTTTGACATATCAATGTCCTCAAA
Organism: Apostichopus parvimensis; assembly: GCA_000934455.1. Classification (NCBI taxonomy): domain Eukaryota; kingdom Metazoa; phylum Echinodermata; class Holothuroidea; order Aspidochirotida; family Stichopodidae; genus Apostichopus; species Apostichopus parvimensis. Next base: position 33,093 of record KN886386.1, read on the forward strand.
TTGAATATGATTATATGAAGCAGTGTGTATGCAACAATTTTTTATTAATGATATGTAGTCCTATTTTTTACTTCCTTCTTAATGTTGATGTGGTAAAAGAAGTTTCAAAGTTCCATTTAAATTCTAATGTTACTGAGGGTAACTGAATAACCTTGGTTGGTTTGGTATGAGTGCAAGGAGCTGGCAACCATATCCACAAATTAATATGAGAAACTGTGTACACACTTGCAGACCCAATGTCCACATAAATTATGTGATCAAACTCATAGCAGTTTGCTATGGTAACTAAACTATCCATGGCCAATATATTCCTTCAATGCTGACCCAATTATCCAGTCAATATGCTGGTAGTTTTTCTTTGTTTTTTTCTTTATTTTCGTTTTTAATTTTCTTTCTTGGTTATTCCTGGCCTGATCCAATTGTATCATTAGTTTCCTTTTAAGTAAGTAAGTAAGTAAAACTTTATTGCTCCATAAAATCGGAAATTTCTTCTTATTCTCTTTCTTCTTTTCTTTTTTGCCTTGAAAGGAGGTTTGGCACTTGGCAGTATTCAGCCTCGGGTGCAAACTCTACAAGGTCAGTAAAGATCAAAGAAGGAATTTCTTGCAAGCACTTGCAAGAGGTTCCGGTCCCATTCCTTCATAAGAGAACTCTCCCCCACCCCCATCCCAAAGGAAGTTAATATTGACACCCATTACAAGATGATTCCCACTGACCATAAGAGACATGGTTATGACAGTAGCTAAGGGTACGCTTGAAATAACAGCATATGCTACTAGGCTGGTGATCATTTCTTCATTGGTATTGAGGCAGCAATGTTTTCTATTCAGAAATTGTCTCCTTTCCTAAAGCAGACACAAAACCAATTGTCGTCATTTGCTTTGCCATTGGTAGAGATCTTTGCGATGGACAACTCTGTTACAAGTAGTTAATAGAAATCTTGCTATACATGCAAGAGAGAACCAGTCTAAGAGTGATATCTTCTAAATGGAAGATTTTGTTCATCAAGTTCCAGGGTTGGATTTGTGACCCGTTTAATATACAGATATAGCTACAAACAGATATCGTCTGTTCCGTATATTACTTTTATGAAACACAATGGATGTATTCGATGAATTCCCATGCTGCAAATTATTCATACACGAACATAAGTTACCATAGTACTGCATCCCATCTGTATACGTTCTACAGTTTGACTTATTACTGGCACTGCAAGGTGAGGTACATTTCTTATTTATTTATTTTTATGATATCACAGCTGAACATTCAAATTATTGAATGTTATGAATTTATGAATGATACTATTTAGCAAATCCAAACAATGCTAAGAAAAAAGTCTACACAAAAGAAGAGAAAATGACAGACCACATAAACTGTTGTACAGTCGTACTTACATACAGTGAACGTATCAATTGTAATTTAGAAAGATATCTCACTTTAAGAACGGTACAGAAAAAGGCAAAATGGAATTGTAAAAGGGAACATAAAATTATTCAAATCAATCGCCAATCACAAGACAAACGAAAAAATGCATCTGTTTTATCGATAGAACATAAATAATTCATTCAGATTAACATGAAAAAAGTGGCTAACGAAAATAAAAATATGAGAATCGATATGTGTGTACATGCTTTTGTTGAGCTCTTCATCTTCTTCCAGAACACATGGCGTCTAATCAGCGTTAACTTAGCATATTGAGACATGTGTATGTATCGAATATGCATGAATAGTTAACTGCAGTCGCTCAATTAATCAACATCTTCATTCGCATATATCCATAGGAAAATGTTTGTGAAGGATTCATGGCAAGGAAAGGTGTTCTTTGTTCGTGGGAATGCTGTTTTAAAATTTAGACCCAACTATTACAATAAGAAGTTACCAAATTTTTAAAGGACACATCGCTACGACTATTTCAAATGAGAGAATATATAAATTTTTTGGGCTTTCATTTACAGACAGAACAAAGTACAGTATACGGCATACTTGTAGCAATAATAAGGGAGGGCTATAAAACATATTATTCATGTAACGTACCATGGTTTTCATAGCACATATCAAAAAAACCGATTTTTCGATGTTGCTGGTCATGACAGTAGAAAGAGATACTTTCATTAATCAAAATACCATGTTATTTTGAGGCAATTTTCAAGATTATCTTTAAGAACGGTGACCAAAGATATAAGTCTTGGCACCAAAACAAAACGACTTGATCCACTCTTAAATCCAGTCCCCTTACATCGAAATTGTAACCCGTATGACGATGTCAAGCGAGTACCGCGAGTCCCTTGCTAGTGGATATATACTACACATGATCAAGTGAAAGATAAATGGTTGGCTTTAAAGAATATACACCACCACGTGATCTTAGCCATCAGGCTATCAATCGTACTTTTTTGAAGAAAAGTCACATAACATAGAGCTTGGACATGAAAACCAAACAACTTGACCCACTCTCGACCCCCGCAGTCCCCTGACAACGAGACTGTAACCGTGTGATCATGATGGGTGGTCAGTCAAGTTAGCATCTCGAATCCCTTTAAATGGGAAAGGTCAGCTACACATTATCGGATATATTTAGAGTTTTGGTCGCCAATTGCTGGCAAGTATAGCTTATATGCAAATTAGATTTACAATTGATCAACCTAGGACACCGTTGCAAATGCATTGTTTTTTTTCAGCAAAAGAACATTAATAATGAGGAAGTAATTTATTTATAGGTTCTACATATTGTGTTGTGATGAAACCTTTTCCATTTGAAATTAGTTATATCATCCAATTTTGGTTTTTACTTTATTAATTATTATCTGATGATCATACGGTTACAATCTCGATGTAATGGGACTGAAGTTGACAGTGGATCAAGTTGTTTGGTTTTCGTACTCACTCTCTATCTAAGGTTACGTGACTTTTCCTAAAAAGTAACAATATAAAAGCAGGGGAAAGCTGCTGTCATTTGTACCTTCCAGTTGTTACTGCATTATGGCAGTCCAATTATTCCAAATGTCTTTATAAAGGACAAGTCTTACATAAACCGACTGTTCGTTGCAGACAGCCGACAGATTTGAGTAGCAGTGGAGATAATAAATACTCTGAGGCTGAAGTGCCTCCCTATAACTAGTGGACTGACAAAGACAAGCCCACACCTCCACCCCTAATCCATCTAAATCACACATGTTTAATATAAACATTCTAATATTTATGCAATTTACTTTATTTATTATAACCAGAACTATACACAACTACATGACCCTCATGTTATACCAGATTGTTGTTGGTTAACCTGTTACCAAGAGGTATGTACTTACAGTATTTTAACAAATCAAACAATAGACACCAGGGTAAAGTCCAAACCAGAAAGAATATAATACACCTGCACACAATACAGTCAGATTCTGGTGTATGCAAAATCAACCTCATCCATATTCAGAGCTAAACAAGCACCCCTCCCCTTTCATACCTCAGTTTCTGGTATTTTAACCCACATTATATTATCAACTATACCCTCACCCTCCACCCCCCCCCCCCCCCCTTCTCGTCCTCCTAAAACCTTGCAGAATAGCAGAAGATGAAGTAAAGAAAAGTTGCTTTCCAATAAAACAATAACACATTTACAATTGTCCTGCTCATATTCTATTCTGCCTATGCCTCATCACCGCTTACTCCCAGCAATCGATTTCTATCGTCAAATGTTGATCTAGAAATGTTGAAAGACTTCTCAAGCAACCAAATTTAGTAGGTAAATGTTAAAAGCATGCTCAAATTCTCCAAAACACAATAGAGGTAAAGGACATAGGAAGGTTGGTGTAGAAGTTTTGGAAAGAGAGGGAGGGAGGGGTTATACTCACATCTGACAAAGAACTTTCTAATTTCATAATACAATAGAAAAGAAGTAACCTCCAACTGTATTCATGCCACTACTCAGTATGAATAATTAATATCCAATTATGTTAATCATTTCGTATGCAATAGGAACACATTTCAAAGGACAAGCTTAAGGTAAACAATAGCAAACAAATAGGAACATTAATACACAATTAACAAAGCTTATAATCCTCTTTAAGTCATTTCATGGTATAACTAGTCTAATATCTCCCTATCACTTCCCTTCATACATAAACAACACTACCATATTTACTGTGGAAAAAAAACCAACGACAAATAACACCAAAATTACGCAAAATATGAACATGGTAGTCAAGACATTCAATCGATGATACAGAAATTATTGGGCAAAAATTCTGTGAGAGTCTGCTAAATATGATTTATAAATTATCTAAAATATATGACATTTGACCTGCTGGGATCATCATGAGGATAGATAAAAAAGTCCTCAGAATATGTATCCGTTTTGTCTACCAATAAACATCCAACAGTGTTGTTTTTATAGGTTCTTACTGTACATTGGCGTGGAATTTCATAGGCAGGGCCCTGACTGTCAGTATTGGCAGACACCCGATTAGCGAAATCCTTTATACTCAAATTCATTCATAGCCTCTGACTTCCATCTAGCAACGGGAACAGGTGAAACCTCTTTTACTCCCACACTATAATAACGCATAGCAATCTTCCTTCTGTTTA
>KN886388.1:14081-35497 GCA_000934455.1 Apostichopus parvimensis
TATATATATATATAAATTCTGTTCCATTGGCGGTGGAGGGGAGCAATCATTCTGTACACTGTCACAATGATATTGTCCCCAAATCGATACTATTTGAATTTATGGTTGCTGTGAATCCTTTCAGATCAAGTCATACCTAAATCAGATTGATTTGAAATTAAGAATGCCCATGTATTACACGGTACATTATCCCGTTTCCTTTTTGCACATCAGGTCGCTGTGCTGACATTACCAACATATACATTCCTAAATGCCGGTTTTCGAGGAACGATAATGCAGCAAGTGAAGGGGATTGTGGTTCTGCTGAAAAGCCTACGAGAGGCGATGATCGTAGGGTTAGTGTCAGCAAAGACAAAACCCGTAATAATCGAAACAGCAAAACAAAGAAATCAAAAGAAATCGACGTGGACCAGTACAAAGTTGAATTGCTGGAAACATATTTTCAATACTACAGTAACTTGTGGTCAACATCCCAAAGAGAAGTGAGTTTTTTTCATTTAATATTTGAAGAATGCTATGTCCATGGGTAAGTCGGCTTCCCAGTCCAGACATAATAATTATGTGACTAAATATGATTCTATAATTGTTAATAAGAAAAAGCCAAACATAGTCTTCCAACTTTATATGTACAGTGAGTACACGTGTATTACCCTTTAATACCGTTTTGTCCTTTGAAAAGCAATTTGCACTTTGGCCAGTCTAAAATGTTTTGATGTCGCAATTTTCTCTTAAATGGGCATAATTTTGTAAGAGCTTAGCCTGGACAGTTCAATTTCTGTTGGCAGAGATATCAATAAGCGTTAATACTTAAAGGTTGGAGTCGTATATATTCCTGCTTAGTTGTACGGTTGTCCATATATAGGCCTACGGCCAGGGGCGGACTGGGTCTTAAAATCGGCCCGGGCATATTTCACCTAGACCGGCCCATTATTCATTGATATGTTACTTACATAGATTGCCGTCCTGTGGGGGGTGTAAGGGGAGGGGTGTCCCCCTCCCCATTGAGATTTTGTTGAAGTTAAGGAATGACTTGATGCAAAATGGTGCTATATTTCTCAATTGTGTAGGTTACAAAATCTTTTAAAAAAGGCCCAATATAATTTTCCAGAAGCAACACTTGATTAAACTGAGAAAAGTTTAAAACGTAAACAAAACTAGACAAAAATGTATGTTTAAGACTGGATTTTATTTAGTTTTTCAAGCGTTTTGTGACAATATGCTTGAAAAAAAAAGGAAAAAAGGGTATATAGTCCCCTATACTTACACACACTGTTGTCGCCCTATTCAATTAGTGTGGGGATCTATTTCGCGAAATCGGTCAACCGGGGACAAATAATCAAAGTCGTCGACTATTACATTCGTTTAATTTGATAACCAAACACCCTACTGTATGTGGGTCATTTTTATTCATACATAATCTCTCAGGACTTAGCTCTTAATCTAATCTAATCTAATCTAATAAGATTTTACAATTTTTTACTTCGTTTTCTGGAGGACGAGGTGCAGATTAATAAAATTTGTATTCTCTGCTAATGCTATGTATATGTCAGAATGCATTGGTCACCGTACTTGTATATCTTGTCGTAAAAATATATGCATGGACGGGTTGCCAATAGCACGTTCTTTTGTTACGAACTAACAGACTAACTAACATGGTGATTTCATGAGCTGATTCCCACAGTTAAGAATTAATTTCTACACAGCCCGTGTGTATTCTATTAACTGCTGTGAACATGGACTGTAATTTTTACCAGGCTCCCCATCCCACCGGCCCATCGGGCCACCGGCCCACCGGGCATTGCCCAATCACCCGTGTGGCCAGTCCGCCACTACCTACGGCTGTCCATGAGTTTTAAACTTTCTTTTTCAATTAACACAAACAAAGGATGAAGAATCCGGGGACTCTGCAGATGACTCGGGAGAAGACGCTTCACTCGGCTCTGACTTTCCAACTATGAGAGATGTTAGTAAGTATACCTGTGTTGTTTTCGGAATTGTTCGAGGGCGTAGGAACCGGTGGGGCTGGGGGGCGCCAGCCCCCCCCCCCCCAGTGAAAAATATGGTGGGCGGAAGTATCATTCCCCCCCCCCCCCCCATTCCGCAAGTCAGAAAACCCCTTTTTCATTTCCAAATGAGAAAAAAAATCTCATTTGGAGCACCAAATTGCATCTAAGGCCAGGTGAAAATGCAAAATTATTTACAAAATGGAGTGGGTGTTGAAGTGTGCTATATTGCACCAAATTGCATCTGAGGCCACCTGGAAATGCAAAAAAAAATCCAAAAAAAGACCCCTCTCCCAGGCCGGCCATCAGTCTTCAGCCCCCCCCCCCCCCCCCACAAAAGTACTTTCCTACGCCACTGGAATTGTTTATGTAAAGTTGCGTTCATCATGATAGCCTGTATTTAAATTGTAAATACTTCTTTTTAGTAGTAACGTGAGTCGGATATTCAGCATCGGTTGTTGTGTCTATACAGTATAGTACGTTAATTTAACAGCGGCTTCTATAGCTGGGCTGGGGACATAATGTGTCAATGTATTTAAGTTGTACCGACAAAATTGCTTATGTGAATAATATGCTCGTTTAATATCTCTTCTAAAGTACCACAAATTATCATTTACAAATTCCACAGAACAAAAACAAAGGGATTTCAACAAAGCGGTAAAAAGGGAAGTAAATGAGGTAAGTGTTAAAGTATCAAAGAAGCTATATCTTTTGATTGTCTACACAAAGGTTTGGTAATCTCTTTTCTGTCTCCTTTCTAATAAGAAATTAAACGGGCAAGTCTTCAGCACAGGAAGGTTTTAAATGAATAACAATAACTATAGAACATATTCGCCAGGATCTTAAAAGCTGATTATGTGTAAATATTTCTTAATAATATAAATAGACATTATAGGTAATTTCAAATCATTGTTGTAATCATTAACCTTCGAGTAGGATAAGTTCCTCTATTTTCGTAAAATAAATGGTGTTTATATGGGTTATTATTATCGCATTCATTCTTATTTTTTTACCGTTTGCACCTACACTGGATGTCCTAAGTATGTCAACAGTAATAACGACACAAACTTGTTCAAAATATAAACCTGGCCGAAAATGTCTTTCCACAGAATACCTGTATCTTTTACGACACAGTTGAGATATACGGTGATAAGCTTCCAGAGTTGAAAAGCGGTACGGATGAAAGTGATTATAGCAAACCTAATTTTTTAGTGAAAGTTCAACTAGGTCCCAAAAAAGTTCAAAAAACAATGCTATGGTCTGAGGCGACACAGGGTTACCTAAATAAATTGTATCCATATGACGGAGTATTTCGGATTCCAGCAGGCTTTGTAGGTGCGGACACACCAACGAAGAAAAATGTTGCCGAAGAGACAAGTATTGAGAAACCTGAACCAGCTGAACAAAGCGGAAACGACACGAGTGAAGAAACTAATGGTGTCCAAGAAGAATCTCGAAGAGGTACTGGTACGTGGGAAACAACTATTGAACACCTAACACTTCGGACCGACGAGGAATTGAAAGAAAGGGAAAGAAAGGGATTTTGTAACAAACGAAGGAGAGATATTGCTCAGGAAGAAGTTCTTAAAAAATTTGAGGAGTGGGGGCGAGATCGTGAGCTGAACATGTTCATGTTCGGTGGATATGAGTATAAATCTTTCTTAGCTAACCTCACACCAAGACCCAAACACTTAGCTAGAAGCGTAAAAGGTGAGTTTGATATTTTAATCATTTGCCAACAAATTGGGCTTATCATAGTTGAAGTTAAGAGTACGTTCATAAAGGATGCTACAATGGAAATCCATGAGAACCGGACAGCACCAAACGACGTTTCACAAAAGCTGCAGAATACACTTGATCAATTGATGAAAGGGTGGAAGCAGTTAATGAAAGGAAACTTTATTGCGAGAGAAATGAACCGCGACTTAAGTTTTGTGAAGCATATTCCAGCAAGCGCGTTTCTTGTAGTCCCTAACATTTCCAAATCAGGTTTGGATAACATTAAAATATGTCAGCATCACCGCAGGTACATCGTGTGTAGAGATGATCTTTCTCTAATTCACGGCTGGCTAGACAACCACTTTCCGTGTCTCCGTCGAAAGGATTGTCATAACGTTCTAACAAAAGATCAATACAGGACCTTAGTGTCTCGGTTTGTGGGCCAAGTTTCTGCAGTTGTTGTAGAGACCGAGACAATACAAAGTACAAATAATAAAATGACATGCTTATTTAAGAACCCTGAACAAGAACGTATCGTTTGTAGTAAGTCAACACGAGCCCTCATATTTGGTGATTACGGTACTGGTAAGAGTTTAGTTCTAATGCAAAAGGCTTTATCCTTATGTAAACCTCCATTTACCAACAATGAACGTATAAGAGCCCATATCATATCTTGTGCTGACTTGTCCAATTTAAAGTTTTGCTATGGTCTGAGATCATCGCATCAAGCCAAAGCACTGAAATCCCTCATTGGAGAGAAACAACAAGCAGAGCATGTGATTTGCTATGGTTCTTTTCTCGAGTTTTATACCAAAGCATTGGGAACAAATGACGGTCGTGTGAATTTTGATGTTGACATGGTAATTAAAGCATTAAGCACTTTAGTGACAGGACAACGGAAAGACAAAGAAGCAAAGTTCAAAGAGAATGTTGAACATCATTTCTTTTTTGATGAATTTCCGATTCAGCCTTTAAAGAATGGTGGATTACACCAATTGTACGCTTTTTTGGGATGATTTAAATGAAAAGATTTTGCGAGATCAACAAAAAAACATGTTGAGAGAACCGTGCTATCTTTGGTTAAGTGTAGCAACTCATTCACTCGGCGTCCTGCCGGACGAAAGTCCTTCCAAAATACTAAAAAATGTACCTTTACTGTTACCTAAATAAAGTCATGAGAGTCCCCGGGACCTTATATAATATGATCAGAAAAATTGAGACATTCATAGGTAAAGGACATGGTGGATATTCAGATCTTGGCCATAGTGTCGGTGGTATAATGCCAAGGTTGTATAGGTTACCACAACGTCAGTGTGAAGACGACGAAACCCTCGGTTGTGAGTGCAAATGCGGTAGACATAGACTAACAAAGGTTCTCAAACAAATAATAGATTCATTGGATGAGGTAGAAGGTACTCCTAAGCTACAGATAACATTGATGTTGTATTACGTCATGTCAAGTAATATGTTTGAGAGAATCCGACAGTTATTAGAAGATGTTTGCAATGAATTGTCAATTAAGTTAGAGTGGGACACGATACAATATCATATGAAGGACAAAATGAAGAACAGATTCACGGTTGGTCTGACAGGTTCACAAGATGGACCGACAATGGTCGGCAATGAAACATGCGAAAATCATTTAGAGAAGACAAACATGCAGGCAGATCTGTCCGTTCATACTACCAATGGTGGTAACAAAGGTATCTCATGTAGTCAGACCAATAATGATCTAGTCGGTTGTCAACAACTAAAATCGGGAACGCTTCAAAATCTCCACATTGCTGATGATGGAAATACAGAGGTAGATAAAGCTGTGTCCTCAAGCTGTCAGAATACAGTTTTTAAATGTAAGGAAGCATCTTCCCGGACCTTACAAGTAGTCGATCAGCGAACATTCGCGGGCTGTGAAACATCGGTTTTAATATTCCTCGACCCGTTTGAGATGCGGCATTGGTATCGTAGAGGAGATGGAACGGGCTCAGGATACCACAGTCTTATCTTTACAAGATGCACAGGCCACTTCATTTTAATAACCTGGCCAAAATACGAAGCCGGGTTGATGTGGGAGAAACATCTTGAAGAATATGGAGAGGAGGTAAGCAGAACCGATGCAACCGATAGCTACAAGTATGGGAGATTTCAGTACATTGCGGGTGGTCGGAAGGCACATTTTGAAAGTCCAAAGACTTGCCTCGATATGCTCCTTGAAACTAAATGTATTCACAATGTTCAAATTGAATAACTTGACAAGTCGACATACTTTAACATTGTATTTACCGTATTTAGAATAATGCAATATCAACACAGATTGATATTAAAACTCAATGAAAGGTTAGTCACAATCCATGCTTTCCATGCTTTAGTCAAGCAGGATTAATTCTGGTGAATTGTCGATACCATTCGATATTTATTTCTCAAATCTATATATACTTATGACTTATTTCATTTTTTGGCTAGCCCAGTTTCAACTCACATAACCATGTTTAAATTGTTCCGATTTGATTGTTTCATGTTATTATTGGAAGGTGAGAAATTGTCAGGGTGACAAATCGAGGAAGGTATAATGTTAATTTGATCAATTGTCATGTTATTTTTAGCAATACTATGTAAAGAAAATAGGTGTCCAAATGCATGCAACATCTTTATGTATGTATATATGTATGTATATTAGATCCTCCTGCAAGCAGGAACTCGCGAAGAAGCCTGGCTTATCAAAGCCGCAAGCTGACCAAAGTCAGTCTCTTACATTCATATTTAACGTTCATGATTATGAATTGGCAATTGTCAACAACTCAGTATAACTGGATGACATACATTAATCTGGGAGTGACTCGAACCGGGGACCTTATGATTGAAAGGCACCGGCGTTAACCACTGAGGTAACACTCCTACTATTTAATCTTTTTTTTTCATTCAGCATACCCATGGACCAATCCAATTCCATTACCCTCATACCAAGTTCAGCTCCCCCCCCCGCCCAACTTTTCACTTATTCAACCCGCTCTTCTCTCGAAGAAAGTACTTCATATAAGGCTCTTTTCTTCTTTCGAGATACAACCACTCGTGACTAAAGCCCAACAAGAAATGCAATTCTGTAGTTAGAAAATACCAAACAAATGTTCATACGCGATTAGCTACAATTTGAGACAACACAAATAGCAATGATTAAGTTTACGTATATATTATGCATTGAACTTTACTTCCCAGTTTTTGTCATTGATTTCCAACTCCAACACAGCAATGTTCGCTTGAGATAAGTTACGTTTACAGAAAATGCACCTTGCAATAAATAAAGAACAACATACAGAATTGAAGCACATGTGACTCGATGATGTCATTTTTAACTTAACCAAGTCTACAGTGTTGCATTTGAAAGAACATTAAATCTGATATCCCCAATGTAATAAAAGTTTCCTTAGCTTTTATTTTCTTGGGGGGGGGGGGGGGGGGAGGAATGGCAAACTTGTCAACTATCCAGTGATGGGTAGCGTTTAGCTAGTGAGAACTTCTATCGAGACTTAGAGACCACATTACTTTGATGATTTAGTGTGAAGGTCAATAGAACATTTAATAGGCGTATGGTCCCATAAGGAATAACCTCCAAGGTAGCATATGTTTATTAAAAGCCCCATTGACATACACACTAAAAAACATATTATTTGTATTGATAATGAGAGTATCTGTTCTGTTTCAGGTTGCATAATCCCTTTGTTATATCCTTCAATTCTTCATGCAAAAGATTATTTCTGTTATTCTGATATTCGCACGGTACATTGTTGTGACAAATAAACTTTTTGTATTTTTTGGTAAATGGAATCATTGCAAAGTTGCTCCTTGAATTGTAGAAGTCTTCAAGAGAAAGGTAAATGATTGGATATTTTTAACTATTTGCCCAACTTGAAGTTTGATATAATTTGTCTTCAGGAAGTTCATTGGACCAGGGACAATGAGCACATTCATTATTCAGAATGGGGAAGTGTACCTACTTCAGTTCTTTTTCTGGTTGCTGTTTTATTTTACAACAATCTTGCTTATGAATTGGTGAATATTGTATTGGATTGTTAAAGCAATTTTATTATCCGTAATATGGTTATCTATTATCATGTTTTCAACTTGAATAATGTGTATGGTCCAAATAGTATATAAAAGAGAAAGAGAGAAAGAAAGAAAGGAAGGAAGGAAGGAATGGACTAACTGCAAACTGCGTACCGATGAATCGGAGCAGCATTGTTTCTATGGAACGCGAAAAGGGACAACATGATTTTGTGGCTCAAACTAAGTTTATTGCTGTCTAAACTAATGTTGTTATTGCTGTTTTACCATATTGCTGTTCAAACTCAAGTTTATGTTTAAACTTACTTTGTTGTCTAAACTTTCGTTGCTATGTAAAGTTCCGCTGTTGTCTAAATTTACGTTGTAGTCATCGGCTCTGTTCAACAATCATTGATCTCACGAAATTCAACAAACATCACCAGCGCACGAGAATGCCTTATACCTACTACTGTTACTGGCTATTGCCATAGTGGTATTAGCAGACTACACTATAAGTATATAGATATTTCTCCAAGTACTAAAGCCACTTGGTTTTTTACTACTGTGGTAAAACAGTAATGTAAAGGATATGTATTGGCTTGATAAACTGGAAATATACTGTATTTTAAACTGATTTAATTGAACCATTAAATGATGTGCATAGGCTGTGAATGTCGGAAATCAATTAAAACGAGTGCCTAGACAAAATACCAGCATAAAAATACTGTATTTTAAACTAATTTAATAAAACCATTAATTGATGTGTGCATATTCTGTGAATGTCGGAAATCAAGTAAAACGAGTGTCTACACAAAATACTAGCATAAATATACTGTATTTTAAACTGACTTAATAAAACCATTAAATGATGTGTGCATACGCTGTGAATGTCGGAAATCAATTATAACGAGTGTCTAGACAAAATACTAGCATAAAAATACTGTATTTTAAACTAATTTAATAAAACCATTAATTGATGTGTGCATATTCTGTGAATGTCGGAAATCAATTAAAACGAGTGTCTAGATAAAATACTAGCATAAAAATACTGTATTTTAAACTAATTTAATAAAACCATTAATTGATGTGTGCATATTCTGTGAATGTCGGAAATCAAGTAAAACGAGTGTCTACACAAAATACTAGCATAAATATATTGTACTTCAAACTGATTTAATACAACCATTAAATGATGTGCAAACGCTGTGAATGTCGGAAATCAAGTTAAACGAGTGACTGTAACATTACTAGCAAAAAATGTTTTCTTCCCGATCGAACACCAATTGCGTTTATTATATGACCTCCTTTTACTAGTGTAGTTGTAATATACAGTAGTTTATACACAAGAACGTTGCACCAAAATCATTACTGATTTACGCAAGTTTGCAACGAAGTAATTACTGTGGTAAAAATGCACATTTTACATTAGCAGTTCTCAATACGGAGACATACACTCTAAGATGGAAGTCCTTTGCAGTATCAGAAATATTGGCTTCACACAAAATTCGTAGATTGTGATAAAAACAATGATTCCAATATTACGTTAACAAAATCGTTAACAACGTCCTGAGTTCTAGCAACTATCACGCAAATATCGTTAACAACGAGATTTTGTTCGACAAATTAGGTTGTTGCTACAAATCGCATTGTTAACGATATCTATATACATGGTTGTTGCTACTAATCAGGACGTTGTTAACGATATTCACATGGTTGTTGCTACAAATCATGACGTTACTATTTTTTCCCTTTTAGCGTTCAGTAGTTAAACCATCATACTTTTGCGTTCATTGTGCACTGAAGATGCAAGAACTTTTGCAGACAATGGGTAAGGGACAATTAGCCAATCAAAACGCGGGAGATTGCTATGATTTCTTAAAAAGAAAGAATGATTTTCGTTCACAATGTGTTTTGTTACTACAACGGAACATTATATAGCAACGAAAGTGTAGACATTAACTTGAGGTTAGATATCAACAAAAGTTTAGACATCAACGAACAACAGCAACATGGTAAAATAACAGCAACAACTTTAGTTTAGACAACAACAAACTTATAATTTAAACAATTTTCTTTTTTCGCTTTCCATATGTTTTAGCCAAAAGGAATGCACTGTCAGGATCATTGATTTTGATAACTTTTTTGATACCTTTTGATATCTTTTGTAACTGGATAACTTTTGTAACGCTTTTTATCGTTCATTATTATCTTAATCTCATAAACTTACATATGTCTTAACCTGTATTTTTGATGTTCTGTATATTGTTATATTTTAATCCTATTTATAAATTTCTCTGTAAATTTATACTGGAATAAAGAAATGAAATGAAAAATTGAGACCATAAATATAAATTGAATTCTCAGAAGCATAGGTATTAGGTACTGCCCCATATAATATTACAATACGATAGGTATGGTCGAATAAGTGTGTTGTAAAGCAAAATAAGAATATAGGTAGCACTTAACGAAGATTATTTATAATTCTTACAACCCTTTACAATATACTGAATGTGATGCATGAAAGAGAGATGATTGTCAATATAAATTCCAATCAACTTAGAATTTGAACCAGGTTATGGCAGCTTAAAGCTATATGTGTGAATATTGATGCCAAACGTAATAATTTTGCGTATTTATCCAGGTCGCCCAGATCCTTAATTATTCTGTCCTATTCCAATTTGCAAAAACTTTACTATGAAGAACATTAAATCTTCTACAGGTATGTTTAATATAATCTTATATCTATGTATAACTTTGACAAAGAACGTGTTTCACGGTAACAAAACTATTCGAATTGGATGATTGCAACCTGTACCCTTATATAGCAGAGAGAAGTGAAAATATCACTGAGAGATCATTTTGTTCTATACAGCCAAACATAAACGGAGTACTCCGATCATGGATGGGTATTTAAAGTAACTATTGAACGGGACCATATAATGCGATATCCACATCAGTACGTTATAGGCTAGTTTTATACCTCTTGCATGTAGAAAACACTGAAACTGTACATACGGTACACCTTTTTTATACACATACACGTAAATTCCTATAGTATCGACAAATATAGTGTAAGCTTTTACATGCCCAATTTCGTTACAATTGGCGTATTACCCTACTATATTAGACTGTGCTTAGAAATGTATAAATATACTATGAAGAGACAAGACATATCCCCCACAACTGGAAACGTCTATAATAGGCCTAATGTTATTAATAATGATATATAACATTACTAAATTTAAAAAAAAAATCAAAATATCCAATGTGCATGATCAGCCAATAATTAATCGTATCTAGGTATTGAACTAACCTGAATCAGTTTTCGGGATATAAATACCTGTATAGAGGATATTTAGAAACACTCCCTGTTACGAGTTCTTGGTGAAACAAAAGTGAAGAGCGCGCATAATGTCCATCTGCACATTGTCTTCATTGTTCCGTATGCTTTGGTAGACATATATGTGGTGGCGCACTAGGCTAATGAGAACTAGAGTTCATTCAGTATAAAGGAACTCTAATGAGAATAAAGCTGGATATTATAGAGATATACAGCTCTTATCGAAAACATTTCCTTACAATCTGCAATGTTTTTCCGTCGTTTCCAGCAATGAGGAATAACCCTCAATTCCATGCGAAAGTTTGTTTTATGCGTCATTTTGGAAATTTCTTCAACTGTTTTCGGTTATGTAACATCTTTTTCCCCCATGGTGTTCCTGTTTGACTTAAATTATGTCACACGGTCACACACATTGGTGCTGTGCATAGGCGCACGGCCCGCCCAAATTGCGGGCGGGGGGGGGGCGGAAGACAGCTGCTTTTTGCCCGAAGTTTCGAAACTTACTACACGAGCCGCAAGAAACATGCTGATGCGCGTTGCTTGTATTATTTTATTGAAATTGTGAGCAGTGGCGTACCTAGCTTAGTTGGCACATGACCCCGGGCAGATCGACGCCGTCCTGGGGGAGGGGTCTAAATCTTAGTTTATGTAGGGTGACTTGGATGCAAAATGGTGCTATCTTTGACGCTTTGAACTGATCATATGTTTGGGAATTCCCATTCTCATTTCTTTTATTAATTTCTCTTATTGAGGGGGGGGGCTTTGGCATGGCGCCCTCTAACTGGTACCCGGGCGGACCTCACACCCCCACCCAAAACCCGCCCATCGCTAAGTACGCCACTGTCTGTAAGTGTTCTACATTCGGAAATGAGAATTTCCGAATTTCTGTTTTTTTCTATATGTGGCTGCTGTGTTAATTGACATGGGTTTTGTATCTACGAAGGAGACGAGATAGTATATTACAACTTGGGCATGCTGGAGAGGCTTTAAACAATGCTGTTTGAAGAAAAGATTACAGTCGAAAAGTAAGTTTTCCGGGGATGACCGAATTTGTTTAACACTTTTGCCGAATTTTGCTTGAAATAATAATAAGACTAGCATCCTTTTTTTTTAACTCGCGACGTTTTCATTATGTGTCGAAATATTCAGGCAAGATTCGTAGACTATTCGGGTAGGAATGAGGAACGATTTGGACGAGAAATGTGAACGATTTAGGCAAGAATCGAAGATATTTCGTGTATTAAAATTTTTGCACTATGTTTTCTTTTCATTTTAAATTGAATTTCCACCTTATGATGAAGACACTTCCCACCAAAAGTGAGGAACTTCAGCCATTAGAAATACGCCTTAAAAGAACGACTGAATGCAGTCTATTTGGGATGCTATGTCATAGTCCAGGAAAAAGACAAATGTGTCAAGTGTTCGAAATATTTCTATAAAGCTATTCCGGTATACAAGATATTCAGTTTTAAAATATTATATGCTCCTTAAAGGCTCAATTGATCATGACCTCGACACCTCATTGTAAATTTTAACCGATGGTTTCATTAATTCTAACAAATCAACCAAAGCATATTCTTTGAACTTGAAGCTTCTAAGAATGTTCTCTGACCCTGACTTAACCAAGTGGAAAACTGTTACTAGGCTACGATTCAGGACAAACGATTATGATGACTCCCCTCTCAAGCAAAAAACCCTAATATATTACAGGAGAAAAAACCTTAGTTTCTGGAATCCCGGCTGAAATTACTCAAAGCCCCATCACCTTGGCCAAACTCATTAAGACCCTCATTGCGTCAATATTAGAACCATGAAAAACCCAAATATAGAAATTACTCCAGGAAATCCAGAATAGACCAACTCACTACTAAAACCTTAGCCTCAAGATACTAAACTTGGCAAACCACTTCCAAAACAAGCAAAACAGTAACTTTCCAAAATATTACTCTGCTGTTATCTGTGGTATCAATCCCAGTGTCAACGATATAGCGACATGAAAGTAGAAGCGAATGACCAGCCAAATAATGTTAAATGACTAATAAGTAAAAAGTTACCAACAAAGAAACATGGGAAGTAAAAGTTAGTCACTCTATAGCCGAAGACAGAGATGACCTCATCAAAAATAGTCTAACTCTTGTTTTCTCAAAACATAAAGTCGAACTATATCAAGAAATATCACCGGTAGTACAATGCTATAAATGTCAAGGCTTGGGCATACGTTCAACAACTGTAAAAACGACACAAAATGCATAAGATGTGATGGCAACCACAGATTGAAAGACTGTCCAAATTCTAAGGAAGACAAAAAGTGTGCAAATTGTGGAGGCTGTCACGTAGCCTTATACAAAGGTTGCCCAAAATACCAAGAAATAAAACCAACTAAAATTGACCAAAACTCAAAACCAAAATCGTACGCCCAAATAGCTACTCTTAAAACCATAGAAATTAAAAATAACATTTCCTCTTCAGAGGACGTCAACCTACTAGCCTTGGTGGTCGAACAAAATACATGAGTCACCGAAAAGGCCAAACTAAACTTTAAGAAAAAGAAAGTTGTGCCATTGTCTCGGCAATCACCCACTTAAACCTTCAAATAACGATGGAAGAAGTACACAAAACACTTCCCCTTTCAAATCTTAAGTTTACCTCCATTATCTGATAGATACAAATAATTCAATTTCTCTCAAAAATCCTTCACCTTAACATCAATAGCATTGTCTTCCACAATTACCAATTTCCTTGAAATTGTTATTCCTTGTAAGCCCCACAACAATGTCACTATCATTTCCTTACTATAATCAGGGAGTTGTTTCCATAACAACTCCCTGCTATAATCATCCTGGCTCCCCCCCCCCCCCCTCCTCCATGAACCAATCCTTCCTAAGTGTATTATATGGATAAGACTATTATTGTAGTAAGTGACCTCAATGTTCACCATATGAACTTTGGGTGCACCAAAACTTTTACATATGGTAAACAGCTTCTTGACATTATTGACTTTCGTATTATCACTTTCGTATTATTACTTTCGTATTATCACTTTCGTATTATTGCTTTCGTATTATCACTTTCGTATTATCAACACTAATACTACTACCAGAACCGACCCTAGGAAAGACAGACAGGAACTTTTAGACTATATGATTACTAACAACTATCTAGCCACCAAGGCACGTAACCTTCTATTATTGATGATACAGGATTTAGTGACCATCATATTATCTTAATTAATTTCTTCCTCAGACCAATTTGTTCGACCAACAACTACTACCGCTTCCCGAAGTTTACTAACTTGACTAAGTTTAGGAACGACATCGAAAACTTAATGACAGACTCTGACTGTATTAATTTCAACAACATCGACTCAACCGACAATTTCGACGACAACGTCACATCTCTCTCCCATGAAATCAACAACAGTTATATATATATACTTACCCTCTCAAGAAAACAAACAAAAGAAAATGGGCGTTAACTAATAATACTCTTACTCTTATCAAGGCTAGGAGGAAGCTTAGAAGAGAGTACAATACTACTAGAGAGCCCAGACTTAAGACTAGAACTAATCAAATTAAAAACGAAATTAACTCTCATTCATCATCAGGAAACAAATAAACTAAAGACAACCTGTATCGATATCGCCTGCGAAAAAGATCTAAACAACACCCTTCTCCTCGACCCCTTCATCCAAAATTTCCTTCGTAAGTATGTAATTAATAAAAACTGCTCCAAAAATACATTATCCCTAGATAAACTAGATATTTTGAACTGGGAGGAGGCTTCGGTTCTGGCAGAGGGAGAGGGTCCCTTGTTTAGGAACCCGGTGGCTAGAGGGCTCGTGAGTGGAACTCCGGAAGAATAGTTCTCTTCCGGGGAACAGTCCAGCCACTGGGAAGTTTTTTCTTTTTCTTTTCGTAGCTTAAAGTATCATCCCTGGAGGGTAGGGTTGCCAGGTCTGGAGCAGCCTCCCAGTATGTCAGTGTTTAAGTTTCCCACGTAATTTTGAAAGCTTCCATTCTGTGTTTAATGCTTTTTGAGGTATCGAGTCCTTCATTGAACGAATCCTTGATCGTCAGTCCTTTGATAGGGGTATATGGACAACGAGGAATCCTCCCAACAGCCAAAATAAAACTGCTGAAATTGTAAGTTCAGAGAAGTTTCACGTTACAACTCCTCACACTAACGGGACCGGATTGGGTTTGTTCTGTACCTACAGGTTTCAACTTGAGGCATTCCGCTGGACACAAAGTACCGTCCCAAACCTCTTGTTTAACCGAAGAAGTTTCACGAATACTTTCCGATACGTAACAAGTTAAATCTGGAATAGGTTTAATATGAAAAGGTAGTAAAGATGCCGGACAATCCTGACAAACTTTAAGTTGTCTGGGAAACATTATTTTCGGTTTTGATGTAATTGTCTTCAACCAGGCGTCCTTCCCTTTTGGTGCTATCACCTTTCCTAATAACATCTGAGCTATCATTTCTGTTGGATTTCCACAGACTGTCATCTCACCGTTTAATTCGTTGCACCATCGATGAGTGTGCCCTGATTTTATGAGCGGAGCTGACTGCGTGTTGTGTCTCATTGCTGATATTAAACCAAACCCGTCGATCAACTGAATGCGGCTATCCAAAGATAAAAAATTCTTCGCCAATTTGTAACTCTTTGCAAGACCATCCTTAGTGTAAAAGTTGGTTCTTATAACGACGAAATTATATAGAGTATAAATAGTTCCAGACCAAGACGGAGGAATTGCTTTTAGCAGTAATTCCAAATGATTAGTTTCCCTTATCGGTATTACGATAATATCAGGCCATTTATCATGAGACTGCGCAAACAGGTACTCACTTAGAAATCGGATACCATCATCGAAATAATCGTAATCCCCTGACTTTGCTATCTTTTCGTCGTGACAGATTATCTCAGCTTTTCCATCTTCACCCATCTTCAAGTTTCCAACAGTTACAATACGAAAGTCCTGGTATAATAGCGTTAAGTTTCCAACCTCTACATGTGCATGGCCCCAGCATTCACTGAAATCTGATTTAGTTAAATTAAATTTTTCTTCTTTTGTGAGCAATAAGTCGACAAGAGAAAAGAAAATACCTCGTTCAATTGATGAACCCAAAACGGCAATTTTTTTGGGTGAGGTCATTTCCGCTGCCATTGCGAGATCCTGTGTCGTAAAAATATCAAAACTACACCAGGTTGGTTGAAAAACCCATCCGCTACGTAAAACTCCTCGTTTGAGACCTGCTATGTTTCCAGTTATCCATTCGCCATCGAGCCAAGAGGGTCGTGTTAACTGCATAGTCTGACAGGAGGGCAACTTATCAGCAGTTCTACCGAGCTGAACGGCGTAAACAGGATCACCTTCCACTACAAGACGAAAGGGACTACCTGGTATCTGTAATTGAGCATTTGTATTGATCTCCTCTACGAAGAGGTTGTACAAACCAGGAACTTTGGGGGTAAACGTGAAGGTCATCAAGGAGCCATCGACTGAAAAGTTTGAATGATTTGCTGCGAAAATGTGATTTTCTCCTACTGCTAAAACACTCAATATAGTTTGCTGGATCAGCACATCTTTGTCGATTTCAATAATCAAACTAAAGAGTTGACCAACTTGTGCGTTCAAGTTGAGTAAACTTGTATTAGAATAAACGCGACATTTACTTTCTTGCTTGGATTCCGTAACCAAATGGCGGTCATGTAGAATAGGACCGGTTGAACCCATCGTGACGTCATATAGTTCGGAACGAGGTATCACTTTTAAATCTGATAAGACAAAAGTTAAACTTGCATTAAACATGTAATGTGATATCGGTTATTCCGATATAATCAATGACTCTAAACAAAATTACCCATAGGTGAATGCCGAAAGCAGTGAAGTTCAGCCATCTTACAGTCATCAGTATTGGTCCCAAATGCGATAAAAGTCAACTAATGGTCAATCATGCTCCAACTTCATCAGCAGATCAAGCTTTCACTAAGACCCTCAAAATATTGTTCCTCACTGAAGCATTCAATTGTCGCAATTCAAAACCCTCAATGTCAATATCAATATCAATGTCAATAATATGACTGATACAGAACCACCAGGAAATCTTAAAACCTTTAGCAGTTTTTAAGATGCTCAAATTTGGTGTCAATACTGATGACCTTGAAAGTGACGAGTTGACTATAATGCATTTACCTGAATTTCAAAAGCTGAACTTAAGCAATTAATTCCGTTCATTACAATGAAATGTGGATCAATATTGAAGGATGAAGTGGCTTTCTTTTGTATGATATTCAACGGTATTAGGGCGCTATTGACGTTTTTCGTTTCGATGGAAATCGTAACCGTTGTAGTTATGCAGGCGCTACAGCGGGAACAAACTCCATTCATCACCACTGCCGAATACACTACAATCATCATTACACTGGTTAAAGAACTTCTTTATGATTCAAGAGAACTAACTTCCCATTTTGCAAATCAGAAATACCACATGCACGGCAAAGTCCGCTAAACAGCATTTGCAAAGCAGCAGTTTTGAGTTAAGAGAATATAATGGGGATTTGAATTTGAAGCCTATAATGTTTACGTGGGGGACACTCTATCCCCTACACTATACGGCCTCCACTTTGAATCAGTAACGTCGAGGGAAGATTTATGCCCAGAGGAATATTAGAGAGTAACCATTATATTTATAGTGGTGTTACAAAAGGGTAAAAGGGAAGTGGACTTTTCGGCTATTTACAATTGGTTTATTACGAACTATTCTGTAGAAACTAATAGGCCATGTCATACTTGTTTTGTGCCGGTGTTTTAAGGTGTACTTGCTGGTATGTATCTGTGAATCATGCATGAGGAAAACAGTGACATGTGTAACCATGAACCAACATGGAACAGATATTTTATATTTTTCTGTTTAGAAATCGCTGTGATTCCGTTCTTTTTCTCAGCCCTGATATGTTTACAATAATTACAATTGTCTCATCAACCTGATCTTATTAGAACTACACATTATTTTAATACCAAGCTATATAGTCCTATTTCCTTCGTAGGCCTAGTCAGAATTCGTTACGAGTGTAGGGGGTGGGGAAATGTGTCGAGGGTGCCGGAAGACGTAGAAAGAGTTCTAGAGAGAAAGGAACACGAACTCTTAAGGCTACATGAACTAATATGACGACATATATGTTTGCTATTGTTTGCTATTGAATAGTTTTTAGTGCTGAGAATATTTTACAATCTAAAGGAAGAAACTTGACTCTTGACGTTCGAACGTTTTGTGGCACAAGTTAACTCGAAGCAAACCTGTGTGACGGTATCTCGAAAACGCAATGCGGAAATCGCATGCAAATTTTTACCAGGAAGTATACATAGTAGACGTTCTTCTTTCAATGACCAAAATTACATTTTCCTTTAAACTATCCTTTTCAATTCCCCAGTTTCGGGTAAATCCATCCACTCCGCGGTACTCGAACCTAACTAAGTATTAACAAATTCAACATCACATACATACCGTTTCCTGACTCTCCTACGTAACTAACATCGCCGTCATGTGATCTGAGCATAGGTGATATTCGATTTGAGGAATCATACGATTGCGGAATAAATATTGTTGTCTCATTATTTCCTTTCCCTGACAGTAATCCACAGTAAAACAGAAAGGTGGATAACACAAATATGTAAACAAAAAGCTTGAAGCCGCCAATTAATTTCTTCGATGAATCAGTCGCCATGTCATAGTTCTTATCGTTTGTTATCATTTAGTAAATCTTTTAGAAAACCGCTCTCCAGCAACAACAAAACAAGAAGAAAAAAAGACAAGAAACACACAAATTACCAAAACGATACTGCTATCCTAAGATTTATGTCGTTGCCTTTGATTTGAATCTTTCTGTGGACTTCACAGTTAACATTGTTGCAATTGTAATTGGGATACAGTATAGAATCAAGGAACATCAAGCAACAATTAGTGTTTGTTGAACTTGTGTAGTGGTGTGGAACTTGAACGTAAATATTGTTGAATGATCATATACCACAAGGTTTGGATAGGGGTGAATCGTGGTATTTGTATAAAGTAAAGAGGGGTGTGTTAACACATTATATGTTGTATCCAATATGTTGATTTTGTATATGTGCATTACGTTTATCTAGGAATTTACACTCATTTGGCGCAGTTCAGTTCAAGCTTCCTGTATTGATATGAGTATCTTGTTTCTACACAGATTCAATAAAAGTGCCTTGAAGCTTGACGTGAAGTCAAATACGCATTCAATAACCTGCGCTATCCCTATATATAACATCTTCACGTGAAATACCGGCGATCTGCCTGCGACTAGCCTATTGGGCACATAATATAGGCGATACCATAGTCGAACGTCGTTCTTACTATCAAGTGAAGCTATAGGCTAAAAAGCGGTTCTCCAAGTTGATCTTCCATTTTCGTTTGTTTCACTTTTTAACAAACACAAAACTTTAGGCTAATTATTTTATTCTCGGCTTAATTGTAAACACATACTTGATGGTAATTAGTATTTTGACAGCAAAGGTACTCGAAGTTGTGAAAACTATATCCTTAAAGGCATTGAAGACTCGCCCCAAACCGCGTGCCGCCATCTTTAAAAAGTTAACTTTCCGCTGCTTGCAAGTGAAGTTTTTCTCTTGTCGCTACAAAATGCAGACAGTAATTAAACGTGATACCAATTGTTATCTTTAGCTGGACATGAGATGTCCATCGCTGTATCGTTTGCACACTGTGCTGTGGGTATTGACCGCAGCTGTATGTACTGACTGTACACTAGTGTCTAATTACCGACGGTAGCAAGCTGTGTGTGTATTTTCTGGGATCGATGGTGGTGTCTAACACTTCTGTTACACCACAATCGAAACTAGGTCAGATTACCGGCATTAGACGTTTGTTTTTGCGTGAGTCTTCACATCCTTTAAGGTTTCACCCCTTATAATAATTATTCTTATACATAAATAAGATGAATAAATGTGTCTTAGTGTTTTGGAGGAGGCAGTATAAAAGCCTTAAGGAGACTAAAACAATTGACAAAAGGTACTTGCCCTTATTTGACTCCCAATGGAAATCAACTGAAATCTATGAGCTGGTAATTTGTGTGTGTGTGTGTGTGTGCGTGTTAGCACATAACGTTTTGATTACAAAGGTTTACCGTAACTATTTACCTACTTATGTCAGGTAGCCAAACAGGCAGGATATATGGGAAATAGCTTGCTTTGACTGCTAGTATACAAGCGCAAAAACCATCTTCATCGGGAAATATTTATTAGAGACCGTATAATTTGATTATATCATCATTATTTCATGTATAGTTAGGTTCCGATCAAACATGTCTTTTCCTCCGTCTTCCTCGTCGATATCTAATATCCAATCGTGCCCACCTGTTAGGGTTGCTAGGGAAACCAACTGACGCTCCTTATCGCGTTACAGATGATTTCTTTATGAAAACAGAGGCAGTGTTCGAGTTGTGGTAGCACGTACATGGCAAGCCATATGTGCAATAATTCGATAAACCGAGTTTGTCGCCATTAAACTCTGTTTTTCGATCGATGAACTGAGTTTATCGACTGGATAACCATATTTTTCGCGATAAAGTCAGTTTATCGAGTGAAAAGCAGGGTTATCTCGATAAACTAAGACTATCGGCGTTAAACCGAGTTTATCAAATGGGAGCTATGTTTTTCGCTCGATAAACTAAGTTTATCGATAATCTCTGTTTATCGATAAACTCAGCTTATAGCTCGATAAACCGAGTTTATCGAATTGGATATGGCAAGCCATATGTGCAATAATTCGATAAACCGAGTTTATCGCCATTAAACTCGCGATAAACTCAGTTTATCGAATTGGATATGGCACGCCACATGTGCAATAATTCGATAAACCGAGTTTATCGCCGTTAACTCTGCTTTTTGCTCGTTAAACTGAGTTTATCGCGAAAAACAGAGTTTAACGGCGATTAACTCGGCTTATCGAATTATTGCACATGTGGCTTGCCCATAGGCTTGCCATACACGTACGTGAAAACGTTGATCCTAAAGCAAGATATTCAAGTTGGATCTCTGCAGTCTTGTTTAACGCTCATCCAGAATTATAGACGATATAACTGAAACATCATTACTTTCCCAAATTGCTTGTAAGTCAAATTTGGCCTACAGCCTGCTCCCACTACATGTGCGACTGTATGTCACTCTAGTGAAAGCCAAATATAGTGACTTAATTCACTAAGTCGATACATAAGAAGGCAATAAGATTCGAATCAGTAATTGGAAACGATTCATTTATTAATTAATTGAATGAAG
>KN886388.1:36457-48595 GCA_000934455.1 Apostichopus parvimensis
TACCTTGTACGACTTATAAGTAGTACAAGGTATGAAACTAAACATTTGATCGTTCAAGGATACATATGAAGTATCCAGCAATATCTATGTTTACAGTACAGATATTAACTTGCATCTTTTTGCTAGTAGACATTAATTGAAGGAAGTTACACAGCAATACATGTAGTAACTGATTAAGTGCAAACTTGATTTTAACAAGTAGATTTTTTTATGACAGTTGCATTTTAGATTTTCGCAGAGATTTCGAGTCAAGCTAGTCCTTGTTCAGTGCATACATTCACTAGATATTAGATGGTTCAGTGATTCGAAACAGTCGAAGCAATCGAGTTACAGGAGGTCTCTGTTGAAAGAGACCTAGGTATCTACATTGACTCGTCTCTGCAACCTTCTAAACATTGTCTTGAAGCTGCTAAAAGAGGTAATAGGGTTTTAGGTATGATCAAGAGGAACTTCAGTTTTCTGAATGAGGACATCGTAGTTAGGCTTTATAAGCAGTTGGTTAGGTCTCATCTGGAGTATGCTGTGCAGGCTTGGAACCCATATTTTGCTAAGGATAAGGAAGTACTTGAAAAGGTCCAGAGGAGGGCTTCTAGGATGATTAGTTCCTTAAAGAGTGTTCCTTATTATAGGCGGTTACAACTGTTGAATCTCACCACACTGGAGCTTAGGAGGTTACGTGGGGACTTGATTCAGGTTTTCAAGATTGTGTATGGTTTTGACAATTTATCCTTTACCGACTTTTTCATGTTTGCTAACAGTAGTTGTACCTGAGATCATTGTCTTAAACTCCAAAAGTCACATAGTAGGATTAATATTCGGCATAACATTTTTCTAATAGGGTTGTGAATGAGTGGAACGGTTTGCCTGAGAAAGTTGTACTTGCAAGTAGTGTGAATGGGTTTAAGAATGCTTTGGACAAGCACTTTAAGCATTGTAATCGGGTCTGAGTGTTTGTGTCTTCAGTTTTTTCTCTCTCTCTATAGGGTCCTTGATGGGGAGTTAAGTGTCCCTCCTGATCCTTTTTTTTTCTACTTAACTAAACTAAACTAATCCATGTCGATCGATTTTGATGCTTTGACTTTTTTGATATTGTGGTTGTTGTTCATTCACCTATTTTTTTTAAGGAAAAGTCGCCCAGGCGGAAAGAACCTGGGCCCGAAAACTAAACTACCAAACGACTGATCCGCTCTCAGCCCCAGTCCCCTTGCATCGGGACTGTGACTGTGTGATCATCGTCGGGTGTGCATCACCATTCCCCTCGAAAGGTAACAGATACTACACATGATCTTAGCCAAAAGGCCGAGAAGCCTACTTAGCACAATTTATTGACGGTCAACAATGATTTATGCTCATTTGGCGCCTCTTATTTTTAAAGACCAGTGTTTACTCTCAAGCGTCTTCAGGGTACGTCGTGAACAGACCTGGGCATTTGATTTCAGTCAGTGGTAATGTATTGATGTTATGATCTCCACAATGTGCCTTTAGTAGAATCCAAATGCAGTACTATGTTGTTATTGATGATCATGCTGACTAGTTTGCACCAATTTACATCTTATTTGTTAATCAGGCTAGGCCTAGGAGCCGTAGCCTAACCATAGTTCATAACGCTACATTACACATCGCACGAGGCTAGGCTAGTAGCATGGGCACTTCGTATTCCGGACACCTAAGACTTAAAACACCCCAAAACTATATCTTCTGGTATAAATCACCTGAAAATATACTTGATATGGTGGGAGAAGTGTGTTATATTACGATACACGGCCAAACTTTCTTTCCTGCAAACTGTTTTCACGTTGTATTCCAAGAAGATTCTTGTGATTGTGGAACTGGTATTTCTTTGCTAGAGTATTGCTAATTTTCGGACACACAGTCCCACAGTGTGGCGCTGGTGATAAAATTGGTGGCGCAGTTGCTCTTTCAGTAATTATAACAGACTTCATAGATCTCCGTCATTTTATTGACAAATATGTAAGTATTTACTTGCACACGGGTCATTTCGTACTTTTTGGTGAAATTTGGCTCTTCCTGTAGGTTGTCATGGTGAAATCGTGCATTTCCTAGGGGTGTCCGAAATTCGCAGTGTTCCGAAATTAGCAATACTGACTATAATAGTATAGGGGACCTGGTCTTTCTTCGACTGTCCATCGTTACCGATGATGACTGTTGGGTGCAACAGGCAATCAATTAACATTTCCTGGCCCACTTGTGCGAGGACAGACCAGCATTGGAACAGAAGTTTCTCCTGCAGGTGATACATTGATAGTCTGAGGTAAAACTATCAACTGCCCCATGACGTAAATCATGCTGCCCGCTTGTACTTTTCATTCCTCCTGTCTTCCACGGTCTTGATGGTGTTCCTCACTGCATGTCTCCAGCTGATCCTATCACTGGCCAATGATTCCCATCTGTCAACATCGATGTTTGCTTTTCTCAAGCTTCGTTTCAGGGTATCTTTGTAACGCAAGATTTGACCACCCTGTTGCCTTTTGCCTTCTGAGAGCTCACCATAGAAAACCATATTTGGCAACCGATGTTCAGGCATTCTGCGAACATGTCCTGCCCACCTTCACTGTGAGGCTGTGATCATAGATTCAATGCTTGGTAGGCCTGCTCTCTGTAGGACCTGCACATTGGCTACCCTATCCTGCCATTTGATGTTCATGACCTGACGTAGTTGGTTTATCTGAGTACTGCTCAGTTTCTTAATGTGACGGCTGTATAATGTCAAGGTTTCTGTAGCATATAAAAGAGATGGCATAACTACTGTCCTTTATATTTTCATCTTGGTTGTCAATTTGATCTCATGTCTTGACCATAGACGCTTTGAGAGAGCTCCAAAGGATTTGCAATCAGCTTGTACACGCTTTGATACTTCAACATCTGCACTGTTGTTGCTGGATATTGTACTGCCCAGGTATGTGAAGGTATTTGACTGCGTTAGTCTTTCTCCTTTGATTGTGATCTCTTTTTCTTGTGTAGCTTTGCCAGGTTTTGGTTGATAAAGCAGTTCTGTTTTTGTAGAATTTATTTGCAAACCAAATAAGTCAGCAGCTGCTGAGAATCTGTCAACAATTTCCTGCATATCAGATTGATTGTTGGTGATCAAGGCAGAGGCATCAGCGAAAAGGAGTTCGCGTACACAAACTTCACGTACCATGGTGTTTGCTCGTAGTCGGGCTAGGTTGAATAGCTTGCCATTGGATCTTGTTTTGATAAACACCCCTTTGGAAAGGCCATCAGTCATATTCTGTAGTACTGCACCTAAGTAAAGACTGAAAAGTGTAGGTGCCAGGACGCAGCCTTGCTTAACACCATGACAGATGCTGAAGGCCCCCGAGATGTTTCCCACTGCAGCAACTCTGCTAGTCATATCTTCATGAAATCCTTTGATGATGTTGATAAAGTGTTGTGGGCAGCCAAACTTCATGAGTACTTTCCACAAGGTTGCTCTGTCAACTGTGTCAAAGGCCTTGGAAAAATCCACAAACACTACAAACAGTTCCTGGTGCTGTTCGATAGCCTTTTCCTGTAATTGTCTTAAGGTGAAAATCATATCAGCTGTAGATCTTTGTGCACGAAATCCACACTGGCTCTCAGGCAATCTAGCTTCTGCAATTACTTTAAGTCTGTTCAGGAGGATTTTGGCCAGAATCTTTCCAGCAATTGATAGAAGAGATATTCCCCTGTGATTTCCACACTCAGTTCTGTCTCCTTTCCTTTTGTATATAGTGACAATCAGTGCATCCTTGAAGTCTTGAGGAAGATGTTTCTTTTCCCAGCAAACATTGTAGAGGTTGAGTAAACGCTCTCTAAGTTGCAGCCCTCCAAACTTAAATATTTCAGGTGGCAAACCGTCTAGACCAGGAGCTTTACCACTACGTGTGCTCATAATAACTCTGTTCAGTTCGTCCATTGTGATGTTTTGATTTAGTTCTTCATGAACTGGAAAGGGTTCTAAGTGATCTGAAGCATTTGGATGTGCATTCCCTTTTTGGTTGAGTAAATTGTAAATAAGCTCATGAATACATAAACACAATTACTTGCAGTTCAGGCCACATGCGTCAGGTACGTTGATTGACTGTACTATACCTCTGTATTTATATTTAAGTACGGTCTACTCGCAAAAGTACTTACTTGACTCCAGTGTAGGCATATGTACATTCATTTATTTAGCCTAATGCTGGACCACTGGCCACTTTACCTGCCTAGTAGTAGTAGTTGGCTGGTGGGCTACTAATATAAGAATTAAATAGGCTGTTGTATCAATATACATCATTCCACTAGTTCAGTGCAAGTCATAAGAACTGAAAAGGAACCAAGCTGAAACATCTTTAAGTTTTAAGTTGTATTTGGCCTATTGAGCGTGAAAATTTAGAGAACCTCTGCCATGTTGCAAAGTTTCGTAATTATCCATTGTAGAGACCTAGTAGGGACGGACAGGAATAAACACAGACATGACTACACACACTGGCTGTCTGCACTCAACTGAATCTAGCCTGCCTGCAGCCTCCGCTGAGGCAGACTGGTATGACTTAGCATCACAACACACATTCATTAACATATTAATACATATCAACCAGACAATCGAATAAGCAACAACCTAACTATGCAACATCTGCACAGCTGCAACACTCAGGAGTAGTATGTTAAGTTAGTAAGGAAGAGTAGAGATACCCTACACCAGGATCACAAGTACTTTCAAAACCATCAATGCAAAGCTTCCATTGACACATCCAGCCAAAAGTGCTTACTGTACTCTTGTGTCAGTATAATTACTCTGTGCATCAGCATTGCACAGTTGGGTCAAAATTTAGCAGATTCACAACTCAGACATAGCTTTCAACTTGAAAGCCCTGAAAATGTCTCTCATTTTCACGCTAACACATAAATTTCCATTTATGGCATGAGTGTAACCTATCTTTCTGAGTTTAATAATCAGAGTATGCTACATACTTTGCTTAATACGTCACTAATTTATAATGCAACAGATTTTTCCTGTTTCTGTTTTAGCCGTGCAATAACACAAGGTAAAAATTCATGGCTTTATTTTTTTTCCTCCCCTGTGGGTGCCAATATCGCTTGCAACTATGTCGCACTGCTAAAGTTAACTAGTTTCTATAATGATTACATTTCTGACGCCAAGCTATGAGACCAGTGACTATTGCGTTACTGTAATCTTGTCATGTGGCTCAAGTCTTAATAGCATCACACTGTTACACAGAAAGCCACATTTGTTGGAAACCATCAAATACTGTATCATATATGTTTGCTGACATTTTCTATTTTCACAGAATATCTTATGCTTACCTAATCTTTTCTTTTTCCATTTTTGTTTCCTCTAGAAAATGTTTGACCCGTACTTTCGAGAACGTTTAGCCAGACAATATTCAGAATTAAGGGATCGCCCCCTGTTACCTTCCAGGAGCGAACAAGAAAGTCAGAATTACAGTTACAGCGACAGACCCAGCTATCCGAAACTACATGATGGAACTGCTGAGAATGATCATTGGAAAGGTAATTGTCAACAACCACGGTTGCTTTAAAAGCTGTCTGGATAAACTTCAATCTTAATTGAAAATGAATCAATAAGTAAACAGAAATGGTGCAATAATTAAGATAATTTTGTCACAATTAAGTAATTTATATCTATGGAGCTCTTCTTCCTACAGTGAAAAAGAAAGAAAAGTTGGAAAGAGGAGTGAAAGTGCTAGGCCTGATATTTGACTCTAATATTGTCTCTTATAGATAAACTATGGAGATTTATCTGGACACATTAAATGGTCTGGAGGCTGTCCACCCAGTAAGAAAGTTTGGATATCAAAGTATCTTGCGAGAAATTAATTGATGAGGATTTGATCTACTCCAGAATTATTACTTGCGCCCAAATTAAGGATCATTTGGTGAGGAACTTTAGGGGGTCGTCATATCCTGGAGAATTGCAATCTTATAATAAATTGCCAGAAAAGACAGTATATTTATTTATTTATTTTATACACAAGAACCATCGTGTTTTATTAAGAGACAAAATTAACAGACATTAAAACAGCTACAGTAAATTGTTCCCTGGATGTACACGTACAACTGATTCGACTAACATGGCACAAGTCTATTCGGTTTTCCTTTATGCATCTTTTTTTTTTAAATAAATGTAATTTTAGATGACATGAGCATAGGAGATGGTCTTTGGAGCAAAGGAAGACAAAGTTTTGGAGGTGGTAGCAGCTATGATGGATTCAGAGGTGGATTTTACAGTGAAGGCAGTGCCAATGGAACTGGGAGTGGTGCTAACGGAGGGCGTGGTGCTAACCGAGGGCGTGGTGCTAACCGAGGGTATGGAGCCGGTCTGGAAAGAGGAACTTACAGAGGAAGGGGTACCAACAGAGGAAGGGGTACCAACAGAGGAGGAGGTAACAACAGAGGAGGAGGTACTGGCAGAGGAGGGGGTACTGGCAGAGGAGGGGGTACTGGCAGAGGAGGGGGAACTGGCAGAGGGGGTGGATCCAATCGAGGAGGCTGGACAAAGAGAGGTGTTGAAAGTGGTAGAGGAAGTGGCTTTGGAAGAGGTGGTGGACCAAACCGGGGAGGAAAGATCAAAGATGACAGAAGCCAGGCAGTTGGCAGTCAAGGAGGTGTATCTTCCGAAGCAAACGACCCAAATTATTGGTATTGTTCGGTAAGCTGTGAAGTCTGTGTGCTTTTCTAGGCTAGGATGAGATTGGGATTTTATTGGCCAAATTATTGTCATTAAAGCAGCAAGGTCTTTAGAGCTGTTCATTTACTGTTTAAAATCAGTGATGATATTTAGTCTTTCAATGATAGTAATCATGATCAATTGTTAGCAGTTACCATGTTAAAGGGGGATTGAATAGATTTCTATCACTCTAGTATTCTGCCATCACCTAAATCTTTATCAACTATATGACATATTAACATAGATCTTTGAGCGGAACGAAATTACTCCCCGCCCCCACCCTCTGCTCTCTCTTCTTTGTATTAGACAAAAAGTGTAGCTGAAAAGAAACATCATTTAAAGCAGATAACAGCTTAAATTAGGAGTTTCATTTATGTCTGGAGTTGGAAACTTTTTAATTAATTAACAGTTCAAAGGTTAGAAAATGGTTTCTATTATTTGAAGCATGTTTGTTTTTCTTCTGTTTTGCACGATAGGTTTGTAATTTAAGTACCACCGGACCGGAAAATATGGCCGAACACATGCAAGGACAGAAGCACAGACTGGTAAGGGGTGTTGGGTCGCACTTATGATGTTTTCAGGGGGACTCATCAATGTGAAGGGGTCCCCCCCCTGTAGGCTACTCCCTCTTTCAGACAATAATCTATTCCATGATTCCTATTGCACCTGTGCTACTAGTCACGCACGAGCCTCTGCCACATTTGTACACACCATTTTATATATATAGCAACATTTTGAAAGAATAAAAATGGATTTCAGCAAGATTGGATTTAAACTAGTGAGCTATGGATTCAGTAGTTCAGTAAGGAGTTGTGTGAGGAGGCTTGAATCCCATTTATAGTCAAAAGCTACATTTTTAACCCTTTTTTTTGCCCTGCTATCTTCAATCAGTCTTCCCTTTGAAGTAAATTTTAGTTACCTAGGCAACTGACAGGTATAATTTTGCTCTCATTTCTCTTTTGTAGCTTTTAGGGAGTTACTTGAATTTTCAATATGTGGCTTGATAGCTTCAAGGATAAGTCCAATGATTTAGTCAATCCCATTTTCCATATTTATTTAGAGTACATTTTTTGGAAAGAAATATTATTTATTGTAGCTTTAAACGTCAACTAATTTCGGGCATGTTTTTACCAGAGCTAGCAAGCATTACTTTTAAAGTTTTATCGCAGGATGTTGTATTAGCCTCCAACATATTCGTCACCAATTGAACAGAAGTAATGGAGGTTGGGGGGGGGGGTTGAGCTTCTGTTTAATTATGCAAATGTTTTTCCCCATATACACACTTTCTCATATCAGTATTGACCACATGGATAAAGTTTAGTCAGATACTTTTCGTAAATTTTTACATATTTTTAACTAATTATATGTGATAAAGCATGGACTGAGAATGGTAGCATGGAATGTTATCATGTTAAAATCAGATGCAAAAAACTTATTTTAGAAAAATGCAGCAGTGTACGTTGTTTGTACTGTAAAAAAATAGGTAACGCACTGAAGAACATGGTATTAATGCACATTATTATTGCTATTTTTCTTTACTTTTATATTGTCTCTCTTTTTTCATCAGAATGTGGAAAAGAAGCAGCAAGATGGTAGGTTTTAATTTCTAATTTCTCTCAAAAATATTGAACAAAAATTATCAAAAATAAATGTTCAGCCATGATATTTACATTTAAAGACTCATTTTGTGAGTAAAAAGATGTTGGATAATATATATAGATAGGTATGTCATACAATTTTCAGTTTTGCAGGAAGGCTGAGCTCACTCAAAATATACTGATGAACGATTGCTGTAGTGCCCTACAAGTTCCCTGCCAGGTCCTCCCACACACCCCCATCCTCCCCATCTCCAAGTATCAAAAGAATGGAAAATTTACATATTGCATTAACAAGTTTGTTGCCACTGTGATAAATGGCTTAATAGTGACTGCCCTTCAAGAAATGATGTACCGTTTTTAGGATTTGTATTAGAGTCCTGGTAGGAAGCTGCTTTCACACAAAGTGTGAAAAGATCATTTCTCTAAACTTGTTTCATTCTTTCTTCCTTTTTCATCGATGTCTACCTGGGGTTGCAGAGGGCCAAGCAGTTGGATTATGGTTCTGTCAGGTATGTCACCTATACAAGACTTTAATAGTAACATAATGAAGGATGGGGGAGGGGGGAGGGGGGTTGGAGATGTTTAGAGTTAACCTTGGTAAAAATTGATATGTATGTATGCATTTTGCAACGATACTTTAACATTGACTGCTGTAACAATGTCTTTCAATGTTATGTTGTTGGATGGATATGATCTTTGGATTCAAGATCTTCAGTTTTAGCGGGTGTCTGTTGTGAGAGCATTGTGGTTAAGGCAGTGGACTTGTGATCTAAGGCTTGCAGGTTCGAGTCCTAACCAGATCATAACTGTGTCATCGGGCAAGGCACTTTATCTCCATTGCCTCTCTTCACCCAGGTAGGTGTATTATTGGGGACCGGTGAGTTAAATTGTCAGTTGGGCGCTGTTTTCAGAAACGTCTCACGAAACCCCTGGGATGGACTCACGCACCCCCTGGGGATTCATGCACCCCAGTTAGGGAACCCCTGCTCTAGTCCATACAAACTTCAGCTTTGGTAGTAATGTTGCTTTTGTTTTGTTGTTTTTTCTAACCTTGACTTTTCACAGCTTTGCAATGTGTCTGCAAATAGTTCAGAACAGCTGGAGTTCCATTATCAGAGCAAACAACATCAATTCGTGAGTTAACTTTCGGGAAATTGAAACGTCCAATACTGTTTTGCAACTCCCAATTTTTTTTGGGGGGCCGTCTCTTTATATCTATGACACTTCAAATCCGTATCAAACGTCATTTATGTGATTTGCCCAAATTTATTGACAAACTCAAACATATCTGCTTGATTTGTCCATGTATGGAAACTCATTCAACTATCTCATGATGTGCAAATCTAGTCTCTTCATCAACTTTCCATAGATATGGACGATTTCACCATAATACTTCCATACATTTATAACCAGATTTGTATAAATCTCACCTATGTATCGATATGTAATGTAGTCCAATATTTACGGTCAAACCATATTCTGTCCATTCATTTTCCATACATATGGACATTTGATGTGACTTTTCCATATATAGGCAAATCTTCTCTCCATCAACCTTCCATATGTATGGACAACTCAATCACAATAATTCTATACATTTATAAACAGATCTTTATAAATCTAACACATGTATCAACATTTAGTGTAATCCATATTCATGGACACTAAACCATATTCTGTCCATTAATTTTCCGTTCATAATTATGGACAAATGACATATCCTTTCCATAGATAAGCAAATCTTGTCTCTCCATCAACTTTCCATACTGTATGTATGGACAACTCAATCACCATTCCATACATACTGTATATAAACATATCATATCATTCTTACATATGTATCAACATTTAGTGTCTAGTCCTTATTTATGGACAAATGACATGTCCCTCCACGACATTCACAGTTACACAAAGTAATGCTTCTATCTATGAGTATATATATATATATATATATATATATATATGGACAACTAATTCAGCTCTATACCTTTGACGGGGCAATCGGTTGCCCATGTCTTTGCCACATAACACGAGCAATTACACCTTTCCATAGTGTATCTCCATGATTTATCCATGTTATGGAACAATTATATTTTGTCCATGACTTTTCCATAACATATATCTACAAGTAATTTGTTGTTCCATTGATTGTCCATCTCCATGAACAATTCAAATCTCTGCTTTTATTTGTCCATGTGTTTTCACAAATCACCATATTCACTTTTCCCTATATATCACTTTTCCCTATATATGGTCCACATCATAACAACTTTACATGATTTTGTTATTTTTTTTTATGGGAAAAGGACGGTCTTTCCATAACTATTTCATATATGGACAGAATCTTCCGTGATTTTCCACATGTATGCCTATACGCACACTTGTTGCCTTTTTGTGTTTTCGTTATAATATATATGTATGGACGAATGTGTATCACTACATGGAATTTCCATATATATTTTCTGTATGGTCTATTCATGTTTTTTTCTCATTTTTCCATACATGTGGACAAATGATGCATGAGAAAGTGATATATCTGATTTTTTTTTTTTAACTGAGAGTTGATTTATGATACTTGATCAGACAAAGCCCATATCATCCAAAAATACGAAAACATGGGGTTTTGGACTCTTCGTTGATTTACATAGAGTGATCATTTATTAACAAATCAACTGATTGCATGTGATAGTGGAATAAATTCCAATACAATTGTGATTTATTTCTATACTTAATGTGCATGATGCAACTAACTGATAAGTAAATGATTCAATTGCTTCATGAATACTCATGTACATGAATACACATGAACATGAACACTCATGAACATGAATACTCATGAACATGAATATTCATGATATGAATATGCATATGTTATATGGTCTTGGTAATTACCATCATATGGTCCAAGGTCAGACAATCCTTTTGAGCTGAAGATTGGATTGCATTCAACATCAGTGGAATACAATGCAACACAATTGCTACTTGTTTCCAAGTTAATGTGCATATTGTACCTAACCAACAAAAAAAAATTATAATTCATTGACATGAATATGCATATTCCACTATATAAATATAAAAATATAAAAAATCAAATTAGTGATTGTTTCCAAGTTAATATGTATATATTGCACTCAAACACAAGAGAAAACTATTTGGTATTTTCTACAGGAATAGGCATAAAACACTTTGAAAATAATAAAATCATTTTGTTGGTTTGTACAAGAATATGAATATCAACCTCAGCCATGAAAAATTGTGTTTTCCACTGTGATACAAAAGGAAATTATTCTTGTGTGTTCTACAAGATGTTTTCAACCAAGAAAATCATCATTTTTGGTTTGTACATAAGTATGCATATTATTTCACTGAAACAATGACAACATTTTTATGTTGTCTTTCCCTTTGATAATTAAGAAGTTACTTGTCATTTGTTCTTCATGCATATATATGCATATATAAATATATATATATATATATATATATGCATGTTGCATGTCAGCAATCCAAACAATACTTTGTTTAGTAATATGCACATGTTGCATCATAACAATATACGTAATTGTTATTTTGTCCTTGACCATATGAAAACAATTGTGATTGGTTTCTATATGAATATTACAAAACATTGAATATATGCATATCGGTTCATTCAGTCATAGGTACTACAGCATGCAATCACAGTTGCATATTGTGGGTTCATATCGAATTTAAAGGAGCTTTGGCAATTAAAGACTATTTCTATCAAATTTGGGGGGGGGGGAGACTTCCAGTTCTTTAATACCACAATGAGCTCCTTTAATAGCGAAATATGAAGTTGCAAGATTTGTGACAAGTGAAGATTCTATG
>KN886388.1:48645-62780 GCA_000934455.1 Apostichopus parvimensis
TATACATATATTCAGAATTGTTTTCAAGCTGCCTTGAAGAAACTATTGTTTATGTTTCTACTTTAACAAATAATTAGTATGGCACCAAAAAAAATGTTATTTGTTTCAAAATGAATATGCATATTGGTCCATTCTCAGATGGAACCAGTAGGTACTACAGCATGCAACCACAGTTGCATATTGTGTGTTCATATCGGATTTAAAGGAGCTTTGGCAATTAAAGACTTTTTCTATCAAACCGAAATTGTAATAGACTTAGTTTCATATGAAGAGAAATACCTTACACACAGTTTTAAAGGTGTTTTTTTTGTTTGACCTAAACGAAATTGTCAAGCCTGACATCTTTTGAAAATGTTATCTGGACATTCTGCTGGTTGTATTCTTTAGTGAGGGTGTAGGGATTTTTTTTGGGGGGGGGAGACTTCCAGTTCTTTAATACCACAATGAGCTCCTTTAATAGCGAAATATGAAGTTGCAAGATTTGTGACAAGTGAAGATTCTATGTGAAGCAATCGACTATTACCTCACAATTTTGTTTTTTCTTCCCTCAATAGAAACTTGAAAAACTTGGGAAACGGGGTGAGTAACCAAGTAGTTCAGTGTTCTTTCGACATTACATCTTTAAAGTGAAACTTTGAAAAAAAAAGATATATATTTTTCTGAAGGAGAATTAAAACCAACCGACATATTCACCTTATCTATCATAGAGATGTTGGTGATGAACTGCTCCCTGAAACATCCAAGAAAAATCTTTCTTTTTTTTTTCTTTCTTTTTTTTTCTTTGAATGTTTGGGGAGTCGGTTGTTCATCATTGGCATCTGTATCAGATAAGATCAAGGTGACGGCGGTTGGCGTTTTTTTTGCTTCACCTTTAAAGTAAAATGTCGAAATGCAAACATTGACTATTGGTTCTGAACATCGCCGTATCTCACTGTTCATTGATGGACATGCAAAGCACTATTGCAATCAGCTTCTTGTTTCACTTTGGCTTGACCATTCGAAACAAGGACAAAAAGGTAACAAAGTTATCTTTTTTCTTTTTAGGGACTGGAAAACATCAAAGTCTTTCCTTTGTCATTCTATGTTTAGAGACATATCAAGGTGTGTTGTGAAGGAAAATGAAAAGGGCCCAATATTCCATTCCGAGAAACTGTCGGTACCATTTGATATTGTGGCATTTTGCCATATATTTTACAAAATCAAACAAGATATGCGGAATATTTCTGAGCACAGTGCTGCAAACATTCTGCAAAAGGTTTGAAATTTTAATATTCTCCACTCTGAATCAGTCCTTTGAAAGATTTGGATTTGCTCTGATTTCAACTTTATTATGTCCCTAAAAAGTTAAAATATATGCTCGCAATAAAATATATAGTGTGCATGAAAAATTGAAATTATATAGAATTAAGAACATAGAAAGAGAGTGCTTAAATGCAAAATGGTGAGAAGAACTGTGTGGTGGCTGGGGAGGGGGGGTGGCATGTAAATTCAATTTAATACTTCCAACAATTTCAAACTATTACTGGCAATGAGGGACATCTAGTAGTATAGTCATTTAAGGGGGGTGGAGTTGGGAGTAGAGGTGATGAGAAAGGGGTCTAAGTCACTCTATTGATAGACTGCATGAGTAGATGATGTGGTCTTCTAGGACAGAAAGTCCAAGTAGTTTCTGTTTATTTCAATGGATGGGTTAATACATACATGAAATGTGGGGCAACCTGTATCCTTCTATTCAATGAACTGCTTGCACAGTAGTGTTAGTGTGCACCAACCCACATGTTGATTGCACTGGTTTTTTTTTACTTTCAATTGCACCTAGAGCTGGGTCTGCATACAATCGTCCAATGGTGTGTTGTATCAAACTCAAATGCAAGAAAGTTTGCAAAATTTGTCATTTTCAGTTTGTGAGCTATATCCATCTGTGTCGTTATGTAACAGAGTGGTTAAAAGTCACTTTATTTGTTTTTATGCTTGACACCATTCTTTTTGGATCATTTCATGAGAGGAAAAAGATAGACTAAAGCCATATTCACAACTATGGACGATATCACATGATACAACACGATAGGATCGTAAAAGGTTCATAGCGTGTAATTTTACCAGGCCAGTCATACAACATGCATTACGATGCGATAAAAAATTTGAACAGTTGAAATTATTTCAGCTCTGTAACAATATATTTGTTGACAATTCATTTATCGCATAAATTTATTGCATGTGGTGTTTAATTTTTTTTTATCGAATAGTCATATTGTACACAGTGTTGAATGATGCTTATTTGCATTCGTGCAGCATCAACTGATGCGATAAAAAATAAGTTGAAATCATTTCAGCTCTGTAACAATATATTTGTCGACAATGCGTCTATCGCATAAATTTATTAGATGAGGTGTCAACACATTCCTTTTTTTCTACTTTTTTTTTCGTATAGTCATATTGTTTAGTGAACGTATGGTGAACGATGCTTATTTGCATTCGTGCAGCATCAACTGAGACAACTTTAGAACCAAGTGTGGCTGCTAGTACTACACCAGTCAGAATATCGTCATGGCGACATTCTCAGTCCTAATGAATGACGATATTCAGAGCAAAGTCACTCTGGCATGGTGTTGTATTTTGCTCGGTTCTTTCACTCGGTCTTTCGCACGGCACCTTTTCGTCCAAAGGCACCGTTTGAAGACCTTAAGCCCAACTATCTCCATGCTGTAGTGGGATATACAGGTCTATTTACCGGTACTAGCACCAACATTCCATCTTTGATCTTCTTAACTTTGGGCCTACCTATTCTTAAGGGCCTACCTATACAGTGACACACAAGTTGCTAGGTATACTAAGAAAAGAACAAAAGTTTCAAGAGTTAAAACAATGACTTTAGCATATTTTTATTAGTATGTGGGAGTACCTAAATATGCATTTTGTGTTCACAAGGTTCCAGGGTAGTATAAACTGAGATAAGGAATGTCTTCATTGAATTTTGGTGACCTTAAGCAATAGTTCTTGTTGCTTCACTTGTAAACCCTTTAAGATTCCTGAGGGAGTTATTAGGTGAGTTAAGTGAATAAGTGATGTGTCACGTGTATGGATTGTGACATCCTTGCTACAGATAACACCAATTTTTGCATGTAGGGGTGGTAAGTCAACTGATTTCTAATGCTGGTGTAGAGCCTAGCCTTGGAATACTTTCTTAGAAGATGAAAATTGAAAATTAAGACTTCAGGGTAGAAGCTGTTCTTACCACAAGTTAATACCTTCGTGGTGATAGCACGGAGCCTTGCACTGGTCAATGAGGTGAACCTGCAAATTATCGTTACAGCTACACGTAAGAGAGGGTGGGGACCTATAGGGGTGGAAGGGGAATGGTGGTGAGAGGGGAGGGGATTTGGAATCGAATGCAGAAGTACCTATTTATAACATAAGCCAAGAAGTCATTTTTGGTCAAAACTCCTGTCAAAGCAAGTAATGCCACAACCTTAAACCAGAAAACCAATGCTTTTTGCCCTAGAAATCCAGTTTGTAGAACCTTGCTGATTTCTTTTATATGTCATTCCCTGGATGAGATTTTTGTATCTTCGGTTTTTTTTTCTTTTTTTGGGGGGTGGGGATGAGACTTTTTAGGGGGGGACTTTGATAGGACAGTGTTAATTTGCATACAACTTTCTGCAGGTCCATCCGACCATCACAGATGGAGAACCTTACTCATCTGTTTGTGTTTCACTGTAGTCCAATGCAGGGACTTTCCGCTATTAAGCTGAACACAGTGTCTAGACAATAGAAGTGTTTACTGGCTTTTCTTAACAAATTTCCATTTTATATTATGTCACATTTATTACAAGTAGAGATGTGAAGGTGCTCTCATAGAGGGGAAACGTTTTCACTTTCTTTCTTCTTCAATGAATTGTTTTATTCTCCAATGAATTATGAAGCCCAATATGTACATGAGATAAATTGTGAATTTGGATGCCCGATATTGTAAAAATGTTCTACTTTCACGGATTCAATGGTTGGTGACCATGTGTACAAACCTTCTTGATATTATATTGACATTTAACTCTGCTCGAACACGAAGAGGGTGGATGTTAGAAGGTGGAAGATAAATAGGATTGAGGGGGGGGGGGGTTGGAATGTTTTCTCAATGAACTGTTCTGTTGTAACTCGATAATATGTGGCATGCATATACATTCTACAGTTAT
This sequence comes from Apostichopus parvimensis, assembly GCA_000934455.1. Lineage (NCBI taxonomy): Eukaryota > Metazoa > Echinodermata > Holothuroidea > Aspidochirotida > Stichopodidae > Apostichopus > Apostichopus parvimensis. The sequence goes on from KN886388.1 coordinate 52,836, forward strand.
TCTCGTAGCTGTATTCGCTAATCTCCATTATTTCATTTCAATGTTGTTTCTCCAGGACCAAACAAGCCAACCGTTTCCCAGAAATTTAAGGCGCCGGTGATCCCACAAATCAAAGAGTGCCCTTCTGCACTGATCGGTAAGTATTATGAAACAATGTAATCGGAGAGCTATGAACTTCCTTCATTCCTCTCATACCCGTCTCCGATACATACTTTCTACGATCTAACCTGGCCTAGAAACAACTAGTGACATTCTTGCACTGCCCCTAACCTTTCTCCCCCCACCCCCCCCTACCCCCATGACCCTACAGGTTGTAACAAGCTGGCTTTCTCTTCCTTTAAATCTTATATTTAATATTATTATTTCAAGAAAAGAAAGGTATGTTAAAGTGAAAACACAAGTATTGAATGTGGAACTATAGATTGGTACTAACTGTATCACCAAAGTACTGTCACAGAGACAACTTTTGTAATTTATGTTATTTTTCAACAGGATTGGAGTATTTAACGGAATACCAACACGTCGAACCTGTTCAGGAACCTCATTACGAATGCGGAGTTTGCAATCTAGTCCTCATCGCAGGGAACGTTATCCCCCATTTCTTAGGCTTCAAACATTGCCTGAAATTCATCGTAAGCATCAAATGTTTCTATACTTTTTACTGTCCTTAAGTGCATTACACACATAGAAATGATTGATCGGGTATCACACGGGAAAATACTTTGCCAATATGGTCAACATTGCTAAACTAGTCCATAGATTGATATGGGCTGTCTTTACATTAACCATAGTACCGGTGCTTTGGTCGAGTGGATAAAAGCGGTGGCATTTGAAGCAATGAGGCTTAGCAATCGGGAGGTTCCGGGTTCGATTCCCGGCCAGGTCATAGTAAGGTGGGATTTTCATCCAAGAGCAATCTAAAGTTTTCACATCTGAAATGCTTTCTAAATTGAAGATTCCAAATTTGCGTTAAAATGTTGAATTGGAAGCCACCCAATGTGTAAGTTGTAATTCGTAAGTCCTTGCGGCTTCTCCCACATTTGTTGTCTCTTTAGCATCGTAAAAATAACTGCTGTATATATATATGAGAACCTTCAGATCCTTCAAAACTATTACACAAGGTTTGAACACTAAATTAATTCCCTGTTAAACAAAAGTTTGCTAAAACTGATTGCCTGAAGGTTTCAGTTGTGCAACTTTTATACCCAGGCATTGGAAAATGTTAAATTGAAGATGTAAATTGTGAGAGAGAAGGTAGAAGTAATGTAGTAAGCAATAGGAGTGGAAAAGCCTGACCATGTATGACCATTCTTAGTCTTTTCTAGCATATTTGTTGCTTCATACAACTTGAGAACATAAAGTGGCTGATAATTTAGCAATTTTACAGCGTTTTCTTCGAATAACCTGACGATTTTACTCTTTAAACTCTTCTGTCTTATACTGTATTTGTTGATAACACTTAATATCTCTAAGGACTCTCTCAACATCAAATGCTAGTTTTACCACAATTTCAACAATCCTGCAACTGGTTATTCAAACAATGTAATGGTTTCTCTTCAAGATTTTCTATCTAATACTGCATTTTAGTGGTAATACTGAAGCCCTTGATTAAAGGTTTATCTAAAACATTTAAATTAAATGCTAGCATGGCTGATGATGTTTCAGCAATTTTGCAGCTAGTCCTCCTTGAAAGAACCTAATTTGGAAGGATTAGATCTGCCTTACAAAAGCCCATGTCTAAAATGCATCTGGTATGAAAGTTATCTTGTGAATGTACTGTATATAAACCCTTACTCTCATAAGGTTTTGCATGTTGACCTTTGACATCTGATATACTTGACCAATCCTTTAATATCAGATATATCTGCCTTTAAAACTGCTTTTCTGTCTTCAACGTATTGACTTTTTACTCAGGTTTTCTGCAAACATAGGTATATTAATAAATAACAATCTGACAGTTGGTGGTACATTTAAAACTATTTTAATCTGATTTGCTCTGACAAGCTCAAAGTGGCATTTTGGTGGTAGTAGTCAGACACGATATTTTGTCATTTCCGAGGACCGAGCAGCGCCGATGATTCAGTCCCTTCTCACCGAATACGCCTGATGCGCAGTAACGTCTTTCAAATCGGCGAAATTATTTCCGTTGCAGAAAAAGTACCGCCCTCTAGTATACGAAGTGGAACTGGAGGTACTGGAGGCGCAGAACGATCCTAACACCAGAGAAGATGAGAAGAGGGATCAAGAGAAGGCAGCGTATCAGAGTATGCAGGTGAAAGTGAAGGAACTAGCCAAGTCGTTAGAGGCACAAGAAGGGAGACAGTCTGTCAAGACCGTCATCCTGAGAGGACAACCTCGTCCAACTCAGACTAAACCCGGACAGGGATTTCTGGTCGGTGAGTGAAATGCTACTGTGTACCGATTGTTCTTGAGATGGCCACTAACTTCAGCCTGTGTCAGTCCGGAAAAAAAGACATATTCATGTGATAAATAATGTGATGCTTTTCCATTTCCACATGAATTCGTTCAAAAAGCCCCAGTGCGTTGTCTGATTCGTAACTCGGGTTATGGTTATTTGAGGGTGACATTTGAACATGATAGAAACTAAGTAAAAATGGGGTTTTGTGAATCGTATGCCACGACAGTGTTGATCGCTAAGCTGTTGTCAGGTGTATTTATAAAAGTTGCCCAAAACTATGACAAAAAGTTAAATCTTTGCGACTACATATGATATGATGGTTGCTTCTTTTTTTCACATGCAAAATTGGCAGAATTTACAGCAAGTAACTTCAGCACATGTGCACATTGTTTATCATTCCATATTTCTATAGGAACCCCATTGAATGAACCCCGTCAACCTAGGAACCCTCAAGCAGCTCTGTCAGATATGATGGCCAAGGTTCCACCACAAATACCAAAGTAAGTTTGTAGTCATAACCTTCAAGTTCTCAGTAGTGATATTGCTCCAAGCTCATCACTAATCTTTTGGGTTTTGTATTGAATCCTGTCAAAGTTTTCAACAGTGTGCCTGTTCTTCCAAGGTATTAAAATTCTCAGGCAATAATAAGGTATTCGGGGGGTGGGGTGGGGGGGGACAGATGAAGTGCAACAATTATCCCAGCAGGTGCCAATTAAGGTCGCTCTTATTTCCTCCCAAGTGTCCCATCCTGTGTTATTCATTATTCAGCATAACTTTGATATTTTGGCGAATTTGGGAGAAGTTTTACCCAAACAATGATAGCCTTAAAGCATGTACCATGATATATTTGAACAATGTAATCTTGAGTGGGTCAGGGTGGTTTATAGGCCCCGGTTTAAGTTTTTGAGCCAGTCTGTTGAAGACTTGATCAAGTTCATTTTGAATTGGGAGCATGCTCGATACCATGCTGTGAAGGCATGGTACAAACAATTCATTGAGATATCACTTTCTTCAACATCGCTGCTCAAGCGCATCCAGTTTTAAGGGTGGTGAGACATCTAAGATGTTGAGTTTATTTATGTACATGTGTGTGTGAATGTTTATGTAGTGTTGGGCTTTTTGTCAATGTGATACAAATCGTGCAGTTTCCACGAGTAGCTTCCCTTGGCTGTGTAATAACATGAGAGGTATTGAAAGCTTGAATTTCTCTTGAAGTCCTCCCCTGCCACTTTCTGGTTTGTACTGAATGAAATTGAGGTGTGGTCCCTGGTTACATGGTATGCAAGCACAGTGGCTGTGGACTGACACCTCCCCCTCCCCCCCCTCTCCGCACCACAGTTAAGAATAGCCACTAAATAAGGGCTGGATAGCTCAGTTGGCAGAGCATGGAGCTTGTAACCCTGAGGTCACTGGTGCAAATCCTGCTCTAGCCAAACAAAAAATCTCTTTTCTTTTTAAATCATGAGAGCTAATGGATAAGGGAGTAGAGAAACTGGGGAACAAATTCGTAGTTGTCAAACATGTTTATTTTTCATCTTTTGATCCAAGTTTTTTGTGGTCTGAATTCGTAGGACTAGCTATTTGCATGTGTGATCATGTTGTAACAGCTATTTGTCGCTTCTTTCTCATTACCAGTAAAACATTCACCGATGACGATGTTAGTCCTTCCCTATTGTCAGACGAGATGATCGAAAAGGAGTACCAAAGACGGTTTGGGTTGAAAAGAGCAGCACAAGATAGTCAGGTACAACCTAGTGGCTGGTGCTTTCTAACTTCAATTTTTGCCTCACTTTCAATAACCAACAGAGACAGAAAGTGTCCATTTTTTGGTTCCGAGGCTTAGTATCCATCAGACCCTATGCAGTCAAGTTGGCCTATGTGTGTGTGTATGTGATGCCATAGCTTGTAAACAGGGTATCCCAAGAAGGATATAAGAGATTGATGTCATACTAGGTATATATATATGTTGGTCAGGGTCAGTAGATGAGCTCTATTGTTTGTGGTGGGGCTAACATGCATATTAATGAGTGGGCGAGCGTAACGTAAAATTCTTAAAATTTAATGGTGATGTAAGTACATAGTATGTACATGTTCTTTGCAACTATTACTTTGACATCATTAGCGGGTGGGGCTTAATGGGAATCGTGGAAAGTGGCATGTAAACACGATATATCAACAACCACAAGTTGAATCAATGTCATCCACAACTTCAAATCGGATTGTTTCCAAACTTGGCTTACAGTTGTTGGTTAGTGGAACATGTAGTCCTAGATTTTTTGGGACTGTCTGGGCCCCAAAAGGTTCTGGGCATATTTTTGTCTGGGTTGGCCCAAATTGTTTGGGCTCAATTTTGGGGGGACAAATATATTTTTGAGTGAGTTTGTTTGGGCCAAAAAGTTTTAGGACCATTTAGGTGCAAAATGTTATGATACTATGTCACTAAATAGACTTGGTCAACATGATAACTGATTCCTGGTACCATCCTATATATGTTGCCACATTAGTCAAAAGGTAATCCTCTACATTTTGTTGTGCACAAGTTCATGGATATTAAAGCAGCATTTTGCGTTTGGTCGCCGTTTTCTACTTTTTTGACATGTCCATCAAGTTTTTTACATATATCAATCACAAAACAGCAAACTAAGATATTAGCTAAGTTTTTTCCCTGCCAACAACGTTAATTGGCGAGTAATTAAGGATATTTGCAGATAATGAGAAAAGTGTCCCCGACAAAGTCCACACTTAAAATTAACGGCATACAGTTACCCCAAACCCACCAGTTTGAATTCAACCAATCAGAGATGCAGGTTTAGTTATGAGCCGTAGCTAAAAATAGATTCAAGACTTTGCGTTGGTACAACCAGGGAGTTGTTATGGAACTCCCTGGTACAACTGCCATATAGACTGTACACAAATCAAGCATGGTGTTATATTACGTATTGGTCAATGACGTTCGTAGTGTTTAAATATTCATATTATGGGCGAGGTTTATTGGGATCCCAACGGAAAATATCTTGGAGATAACAAAGTTGAAAGTTGCAAATTTTTCGACTTTTATGCCCCCATTTGAAGTAAGATTTAATTAGATAAGCTAGTTATGTATGTCGTTATGGCATAGTGGAGTCAGTGAGGTTGAGAAAAATCATAGAAAAGGACGCAAAATGCTGTGTATGGCTTACCAGACTATGAATATGTTCAGACATCGGAACCACTAAACATTTTCGTTTTCTGGTTGTTTCTCTAACAAGGACAAGTGGAATCTACTTGATTTAACATGTTTGCGTGTGTGTGTCTGTGTGAGACTCCTTGACTAATAAGCACAATAATGCACCCATGTCTAGCATACATGAACTTAATATTTACTATGTAGATGAACCTTTAATGAGTGTGCAGACCCTTTTGCTATTGGCAAAGGTCAAAAGTCATTTAAGGTTAACAGCAGCCAAAATTTGGAAATCTTGTAGCAAGGTTTATTCAACAAGTGCAGTAGTGGTAAATGTGATAGTTGGGTTTTAGTGGCAGTCAAAACTCATTTGAGATCTAAAGTACTCAAAATGTGAGGGGAAAAAATATAATCTTCAACTTCTTGGCTGGTTTCGTTATTGGTTGAGGTTAAAGGTCATTTCATCTCACCAGAGTCCAAAATATGACAACCATAAACACTTAATACAGATGGAACTCAAACCTTGAATGTTTTCTGTTACAGCCCCCTCTACCAGCTCAACCACCCACAAAGAAACCGCGCCTACCACCACTCCCTGGTGGTGGGGATGAGGAGGAGGGGGTACAACCTGGTGGTGGGGAGGATGAGGAGGTGTCAGGGGACAAGATGCACAACCTCTTGAATGAACTGGTAAGTTAAAAGTTTCTCAATCAAGTAGCTAGTGACAATTCTATGTAACAATACTCTGCATACAAATACAGACCAATGGTGGATACTACACAGTTAATGCTGATTTTAAACTTACATTTTTTGCTTAGCTTTTGATATCTTTATTTCTTTGCTTTTACGTATTTATTGCTTTATATATTTATTTGCTTTTATTTATTTATTTATTGCTTTATATATTTATTTTATTTGCTTGGTTTTATTTATTTAATTGCTTGTATTTATTTATTTTATTTGCTTGTATTTATTTATGTATAGCTTCATTTATTTATTTTTATTTGATTGTATTTATTTATTTAATTGCTTGTATTTGTATTTATTTATTTGCTTTTATTTATATATATTTATTGCTTTATTTATTTATTTTATTTGCTTGTTTTTATTTTTAATTGCTTTTATTCATTTATTTGTTTATTTTATTTGCTTTTATAATGTTGCTTAAAGTGTTTTGCAGCCTTTTTTTTCACAAACACAGTTTTATGCAGTTGATGTAGTAGACCTTTCTGAAGATCATGCTTGTATCACTAAGTAAACAAAGGATAATTTCACAATGTTTAATTTTTCCTCTGATCAGACAACAACCATGATCAAAAATGAAGAAGATGCAGCTATGGCCTTGCAAGTGTCCAATGCCCTCACCCAGGCCCTGCTCAACTATCGACTGAGCATGTTACCAGATACCAAGCCCAAGGTACGTGATCACTTCTGGAAAAGATGCTTGTCAAGTTAGGGATACTAGATTTATAAGAAGTTATGCCTATGTTAGAGCAGATGGGAAGAGAAATTGTGTACAATGTTAATTAAGTAAGGTAGGTGTAAAAACAAGATCTGGCTCTACCAGCCCCAATTAAATGAATTCTTTATCATAGTAAATTTCACTGTCATTATCAAGACACATTATTTGTCATGAAAGATAAGTGAATGAATACAATTTAGTTTTATCAATTGAGAACATGGTCACACCTAAGTAGATGTATGCCTTCAGAACCAATGTTATGCTTCCGGTAATGTGTCTGAAGTTTTCAACGTTGAGGCGAAAAAGTGGACTGAGATATGGAATGTGGTAAAACATTATCAATGCTTACATTACAGTAGCCGTTCATATCATCTTGGGATCTTAAAAAGGTCACCCGTGTTGCCTCCAACATTTTTAGCAAATCACAAATTACTAAATCAATTTCAAGTTCTCTCCTGGAGGTTCTGGTCCTCGTAATTTTTCCCACACATGGAGTCTGGATTAATGTTAATAAGATTCATAGATTGCTAAGCGTCGTAGGGTCATATTGCACCAGCTCGGAAATATTTCTTTTGCATCTCCTTTCACTTTCAGAAATATTAGATATTTGGTTTATAAATATCTTTGTAAGCCTGTTCTTGGTTTAAAGCATTTAAATTTGTAACCTTTCTCGTGATCCTGTTTCGTGTTCACGAAAGTGGAAATAATTCTTAAGAAAAAAAGGGGAAGTCGTCTCATCGAAGGAAGGGTTCGTAGTGAACTTGAGTGTTGAAATTTTGCGCATCATTGACCGGCTTTTAACCCTCTAGCATGTGGGGACAATACTGATCATCTTAACATGTGTACTGGATGAATATTCATCAGCTAATATTTAAGCATTGGTCCAGGACATTTGTAGATGATTTATTGTCACTGGATTAAAGTCTTGATCCTGTCTGCTAAAATGTCAGTTTTTTGTAGTTTATGAAAAATGAAAACCTCCGTCAATCTTCCTCTTTCCCAGGTTCCAGAAAATGACATCAACAATGCAACTACATCATAGGAGTCTGTATCAGTCCATTGGAGGATTCTTGGCATAGATACGTCATGGCAGTACACGAGTGACCATCTAACAGTACATGCAAATATCCAACCTACAATAGAGCTCAATTATAAAGCAGCTGGTTGTGTTTCATGTAGGAGGAAAATATCTTATCAAACTTTTGGCTCGATTTCTCTCGAGTAATTTAGTGCAAGTTTTTGGTAAAAACAAAAAGTAGTGGTCTCGGCAATGAAAGGTGGCAATTAGCCCTGCTAGTTACTAACAGTGTAATAATGGCAGCCCTGCTTCTTTTGTATAATGTAGGCTAGGTATCTTTGCATCTCTTGTAGGCCTAGACTGTGTTGGTACTTCTTAGGATGAGAGGTGGGGGGGGGGGGGAGGGCAGGTCAGGTCAGAGTGAGAAACTGTCTCAGAAGCACTCATGAAATGAAAGGATTGTAGTTGTCAGAAACCTCATTGGACTGTTTTTACAGAATCAACTTTGTAGTAAAGATAAGATTAATATTTGGAGCAAGTCTGATAAGTTTGTACATTGTTTTTGTGTCAGTACTTGTGATTTTTTTAATTTTTTTTTTATGCATTTTTATGAGTGAAAAACTGGAAGCTGTGAGGATATTAAGTCCATGGGGCAGATGTTAATATATTTAAGCTTTTAAAAGGATATGCAGCAGACCCAGTCTTTATCATCAATTTAAAGTGTTGCTTGCAATGAACAATGACTCACGGATGACTCAGGAGGTGATACATTTCCTTTGGGTTTTTCTTCTTCACATTCTCAAGGTTAAAAAGTAATCATGTGTGCTATTAATGAAAACAATGCCAGTAATAGACCTGTAGCAATACTTCAATGTCTTAGAATCTGTATTGACATAACCCATATCTATCATGCAAATGAACAATACAGTAAATAATGGGATGAAGAAAGATATTCGATTTCCAAGTGGCTCAGTAAAAGGTCATTTAGACTTGCTTAAGTCTTCCTCTTTTCTGTGAAGTAACATTGAATCATATCTTCCAAGTGGAATAGTTTTCTTAGCTGTGTCAGGGATTTGCTCATAAAAAATTGTTTGCATTACTGAGTCCATGGATGTTGTTGTGTTTGCTCCTCTTTTAAAGAGGAGAGTGAGACGGTAACAAAAGAAGATGAGCAGGATTGCGAGATGATCAAATATGACTACAGCAACCAATGGAAGTTTCTGATTCAATATTTTATTAGTTCTCATTAAACACTACAATGAAGAAATTAAAATGGTTGTGACAGTGAAAAGGTGAGAAACCTCTCAGCAGAACTTGAAATTGTCTCTATTGACATTCCATGCTAAGAGATGTCGTCAGGGGGTCTACAGCCCCTGAGTCAAATTAGCGAACAAGAAAATAGGAATGTCCATGGAAAATATGGAAAATGAGACTTTTACTATCATTATTATAATAATGATGGTATAATCATAGAAAAAAATGGAGTAAAAAATCATGGAGTAAAAGAACAAGGTTCCTCTGTGATATAATTGTCCCCAGTTCCTGAGCTTACCTGACCTGACACAGTTTTAGTGACCTTTAATGATGGGCCTTTTATTACTTCTGTATATATGTGTATTGATGTCATGCTATATCCTTTTTATATGCATGTTTTGTTTTGTTTTATTCATTGTTTTGACTTTTAAGCTTCTTGAAGGCACATTCTATGACCAAGTTTGTTGATTCAGTTTGGTTTTGTTCTTCACATTTAACACTTATTTTGATAATGTAAAATATAGAAAATTAAAACGAGACTTTCTTTTCATTCCTCTGTTTTGTAGTGCTTTCGAAGTTTTTTGACGACCAAATTTTGATATAATATATTTACATATATATCGGTGATA
>KN886391.1:0-29264 GCA_000934455.1 Apostichopus parvimensis
TATGTCTAACTCAGTTGGTTGGCCTCAGTATAATTAATAGCTCTATCGTAAGCGTAAGATGCTTTCAGGAACTTAGGGTAGGCTAAACTGCAGCCAAGGCCTAGGCTAGATGATCGTAGCCGAAGAGGTCAGAAGGGAGAAAATAAGCCTAAGTTAAGCTACAGTAGGCTAAGGTGCAATGAGTTACTGTATCTTCCGTGGAGTGCAGAGTGAAAGTTACAGATCACAGTTATTTTAGTTACATTCCCTAGTATCACTGGCAGTAATCATATTTGCAATGTTATTGGGCCTAGTCCAAGCCTAGCACAAATGGTGTACCTGCACCATGTAAGCAACATCGTTGTTGCTATGTTAGTTTGTAATGTAAATATGAGTCATATGACATACAGTAGTACTAGTAGCCTTTTGTTACTGATACTATAGTGGTATTGTAAGATGCTGTCATGTTGCTTCAGGTAAGGTTAAATCGTCGGTCAATTAAAGGGTGTGAAGACTCGCGCAAAAAGAAACATCTAATGCCGGTTATTTGACCTAGTTTCGAATGAGGTGTAACAGAAATGTTAGACACCACCATCGATCCCAGAAAATACACACACACAGCTTGCTACCATCGGTAATTAGACACTAGTGTACAGTCAGTTCATACAGCTGCGGTCAATACCCACAGCACATTGTACAAACAATACAGCGATGGACATCTCAGGTCCAGCTAAAGACAACAATGTATCACGTTTCATTACTGTACTGTCTGCATTTTGTAGCGACACAAACAAAACGTCACTTGCAAGCAACAGAAAGTTAACTTTTTCAGATGGCCGCACGCAGTTTGGGGCGAGTCTTCAATGCCTTTTAAAGGGTGTGAAGACTCGCGCAAAAAGAAAAGTCTAATGCCGGTAATTTGACCTAGTTTCGAATGAGGTGTAACAGAAGTGTTAAACACCACCGTCGATCCCAGAAAGTACACACACAGCTTGCTACCATCAGTAATTAGACACTAGTGTACGGTCAGTACATACAGCTGCGTCAATACCCACAGTACAGTGTACAAACAATACAGCGATGGACATCTCAGGTCCAGCTAAAGATAACAAGGTATCACGTTTCATTACTGTTTGCATTTTGTAGCGACACGAACAAAACGTCACTTGCAAGCAACAGAAAGTTAACTTTTTCAGATGGCCGTACGCGGTTTGGGGCGAGTCTTCAATGCCTTTAAGGACTGCATATTTACCAGATGGTAGGTTTAATAAGCCTTACGTTATGCTTATTTAGCCCATGTGAAAATTGTCTGCATTCGACGTTTTCTTCATGTAGAAATCTGGTTTTCAAATTCACCTGTTTCTCACCAAAATCATTGTTCGAACGCATCAATTTGGTGAATGATGTTGTGCATGCAAATAGGCAAAAGGAGCGACTTGAAGTTAGCACTCCCATAGCGTTGCACATAATACTCTCTCACCCTCAAACCACAGTTCATAGACCGTTCTTCAAAATCGCTGAAATAAAATTCACCGATCAACTTTACAGTAAAAGGAAGCTCGCAAAGTATTTGGAACATAGAAATATGAAACTTGGCGGAATCGATGTCAGAGCAGAATGTTGTACCGAGAAGCTTTGGCTTCGCAGAACTGTCTGATTGTAAACTTTAGAGTAGCCTGCATGCAAAGTTTTCGAACATTCTTCGCATTGGAGCTGGACAGCGCAATGTATAAACATTGAATAGTCTGCTGTTCAAACTTATCTTGTGTTACACAAATATCACGAAAACACTGATGCACTAATATGATGACTTCACAATTTTTTTAAGACATATAATTTATAAGAAATTTTCACCAAAAATTAAGGAAGAAATAAATCTGTACTGAAATGCGATTTTTTTTTGTGATTCCTGTATGGAGCGTGGGTTATGTCGCAATCTGCATTTGCAAAACATCCTCTACTGTTCAAATTGTATTTGAAATATCCATCCTAAACCATTAAAAATCGTGTCTCTGTCAAATGCAACATGAGGGTTATCATATTTTGAAAATATGTTGGGAAATTTTTATCACTTTAAGGTAACTTCCAAGGGCTACCAGACAATTCTTTTAAAGAATTTGTTGGGATATATTTTCTTACAAGATACAACACTTATTTGGCACCACAATATCAAACTTGGGTGAGGCTTATCCAGGTTATTTATAGATTAGATAGAAAGTCAGTAGAAAACTACATTAGTCAACCCCTTATTGTTAATCGGTGATGTCCGTTCTGTAATTATGGACAAATCACATGTTGCTTTAAGCTTTCAAGTATGGAAACGTTCTGTGCATCTTTTGTGGGACCGTTCCACTAAATTCCAAAAGGGGGATGGTCAACTTATTAGTTTTGTAGGTACAGTGTATAAAAACTATGTTATCTATTGGTAAAATATTTGAGATTTGTTACTAAATCATTTTCAATCATTTTCTTGCAGATATAGCAAACGCCAACTAGTGTCAAACTTCAGTCATGGGTTCCATCGAGGAAAAATCTAGCAATAAGATGTTTGGAGGCTTGCAGAAAGTCTATACTCATGACAGGTACTGTGGCTTACAGAAAATTATGTGTACATTGTGTGTTTAATGGTGTTGAAATTATCCATGCCAAAGTATTCATTCACAACAGGAACTATGTGGCTTACAGGATCTATCTATCACGATAGGTATTTTAATTGTGTTGAATACATGATAAAATTATGTATATGTACTAATATATGATGTACTTAAAACAGTGGTGATATTATGGTGTTGTTTCCATGGAAAGGGGGATAATACCTTTGCCAGTTAGTATGTGGTTCACAGAAAGAATAGACCATGATATGTACTGTACAGCAATATCCATGACAGATTAAAGGATTTACTAATGATGTTATACAGTGATGGAAGAATATATACCATGATAGGTATTGTAAAGTATTATCCATGACAGAATAAATGATTTACTAATGGTGTAATATAGTGATGAAAGAATAGACCATGATAGGTATTAATTTATAAAGTATTATCCATTACAGAATAAGTGTTTACTAATGATTTAATACAGTGATGATAGAATGCCATGATAGGTATTGTAAAGTATTATCCATGACGGAATACTTTATTCTTGGATGTATGATGATAGGTACTTGGTGGTGTTCATCCATGATAGTTGGGGGTGCTGTTGTACCTTGTTGTAGATCCTGTGTACTCGGTAGCAATGACTTTCAATGTATTCTTCTGTTAGGTAAACTTGCGTCTCTACTGAATATATTTATATACCTCAAGCTGCAGTGGGTTCCTTACTATGTTGTTCCTAGTGATATTCTCACCACTTGTTGTAGATCCTATGTACTTGATAGCAATGACTTTCAATGTATTGTTCTCTTCTGGTAACTTGTGTCTTTACTGAATATATTTACATACCTCAAGCTGCAGTAGATTCCTCCAGGACTATGTTCTTGCCGTGTACATAGTCCTGGCACTAATTCTAATCTTATCTATAGCCTGCTGGGTTGGTCTTTTGTAACAGTTCTTCTGTTTCTTTTATAAATATTTTCTAATGATATGTTTTTCTAATGGTTTCTGTTTCTTTGATGTTACTTTTTTTTTGATTGATTCATAATCTCCCCCCCCCCCCCACATGACTTCAAATTATGAACATTATGCTCTCAAGTATAACTATTAAAACACAGTGTGTTACAATCTAGATTATATATTTGATATGCACTGTTGGTGGTAGTTAAAACAGTGTATTTGATATGCATAAGTACCTTTGGTTTGGCTGGTTTTCATTTTCAGAGACATCAATCACTCACTCATTTATCATTCTTTGACTAAATTTCAGTTCTGAATGTAAGACCAAGATGACATTTGGTGTATTCTTGCCTCCCCGAGCAGAAAGTGAGAGCTGTCCAGTACTCTACTTTTTATCTGGTAAGTCCTTCTGTAGCGTATGTAAAAATATAAGCACCTCTGGTTGTGTTCAAATAAACAAATAACACAGTGTTTTTCATTAGGATTTGAGAATGTTGCGTACCCGGTCGCACATACATTTTTTCAGACATAACGATGGTCCGAACATGGTCCGACCATGGTACAGTTTGCGTGTGACTGCTCTCTTCTAAGGTCTGACGATCGTCCGACCATCGTCCACTAAAGATGGTAATTAGCATCGTTAGCCCTGAATTAACCATGGTCCGACCATCATTAGCAGGAAGAACCATGCGTGTGACCGCAATTGCGTTGTCCGTCTATGCATTTTAGCGTATCATCATCTACTTAATCTACTACTTACAACTAAAAACCCCGCGAAACATCGTCAAAACCGTGACCCTTGACCGACCCAACGCAACTGCACATGAAAGCTTTGCAAAAGCATAATTAACTCACTGATGCATGTGTCCGCGAATAACGATCGTCCGAATATAGTACAAAGTCGTGTGAGTACGTGTGACCGCTACTCTAGTTAGTTTAATGTGGACGGTCTGTAGTTAACAAACGATGGTCGGAAGATGCAATTTTATACGTGTGACCGTGGTCTAACATGTACTGTTTGAAGCTGTTGCTTGAACGAAACGATAAAGTCTCTTGATGGCAACTGATATGAATATTCAAAATGCAAATTTAAAAGAGAGAGAATGAGAGAAGTCAACTTTAACAACAGTTCTTACTCACTGCAAAGCCACTTGTTGTGATTAATTACTTTTGTTTGAAGGTAGGGAGCCTAAAAGTGTTAATGTCAAAGTTCATGTGAATTAACTTTATCTTGCAGATCAACCATTTATAACTAAAACTTATTACTCACTGCAGGTCCATTCTTGCTAAAGACAAGGAATCAAGGTCAATATTGAATACCTTAAAAAATGCTTCCTTTGTTCTTAGGGTTATTAGCACAAAAGAAGAGTAATGACCTTTTTCGAAGGGCCTCTGAAAGAGCTAGAATCCCTTTCTTTCATAAATGTCAGAAAGCAGGTGAAGGCCTATATTTCTACTTCTGTTTATTTTAAGTTACAGTTTGACTTTATTAAAAACTAATTCCTGCTTTGGAAATGAACTGTCTGACCTCTCTCTATATATACCTTCAATTTTCACAATTTATTTCTGTTGATAGGGTTAACCTGCACTGAACAGAACGTCATAACGAAAGGAGGTGCACAGAGGGTAGCTGCCGAGTTGGGTATCATCGTGGTAGCCCCCGATACCAGTCCAAGTAAGAACCTGTCTTCTCTTATTACCAACTGATGAATTCGCAACTGATGAAATATGTTTTGTAATGTCACAAAGAGGTTGCAGAATGTATATATAATAATAAGTAATATTTAATAATAAGTAATATTTATATAGCGCATAATCAGCAAAGCTGCTCAAAGCGCTTTACAAATGTAAAACCTAAAAACAAATAGTAACAAAAACCAAAATATTAAATATAAAGAACCAATAAGGCAAAAAATGGGAAAGCAACAACATAAAAATACACCCGTACTAAACGATACTAAAAAAAATAAAAAATTGAAAGTAAAAAAAGGCCAAAACGCAATAGTCCAAAACAAATTCAGAAGTAAGTAAATAGTAAAATAGAATAAATCGTATATATCTATTGCTGGGAATGATTAATTATAAAATGTCCGCAAAGAGGGAGTGAAATCTCTAGTCTAATGCAAACATGGTGCTGGGTAGGTAGACCTAAATAAAGAAAGGTGACCAAAGTTTTTCCATGGAAATCCAGGGAAATGATATTAATGCTGTCCCCCCCCCCCATCCTCCGGCTGTGTTGACATTGATACTCATACCTACACTGTATGATTTAAATGAAGGCGTTTTGAGGGTCTCTCATTGTGTTTTGGGGGGGGGGTCTATGTTTTAAGGATGATGCCAAAGTAAAAATCCAGTTGCCAACGAAAACAAAAATGTTACTGGAAGTTCCATTATTCATTACTAAGTACGAGGTGATGATGCCTTTCATGTGAATTACCGACTGTGAAATTATTCGATGATGTGAGCTGCCTTTATCTCTGAGCCATGAGTGAACTATACATTTGTAAATATAAAACAATAACAGCTCAGCTTGAAGCTGTCTCTATGAACAACAGGCCAAACAGGTAAAATTGAAATTCTTCAGGGCCTCTTTTCAAAATCAGGGATATTCCAGGGTTAGTATGTTCAATCCGGGGACATTTGTGGGGACACTTTTTTTTATCTGGGGACGTCAGCACATGAAATCCGTGGGCTGTACCCGGAAATAAGGGACATCTGGTCTCCTTAAACTACAGGTGTGATAAAAGATATGATAAAAGGTTCAAAATATTTCCCCTGGTAGTAAGATTAATGTAAGTAAAATAAGGTGAATGCTATAGGTTTGTTAACTTAAATTTGTCCTTCAGGTTTCTGCATTGGTTATTGGTGGTAAGCTTAACCTTGGTTATTTGAAGTGAGCATTAATGAGACGTCATATGCTTAATAAATATCTCTCCCTTCCCTCATGTTGTAATACTTGAGCATAATTTACAAAAAAGCGTGATTTATTGGTGCTTGTTGTTGGCTTTCCACTTTTGCATATGTGGAGGGTTTCCAGCTCCACCCTCCTTTGAAGTGTAAACAAGGGAAACATTATTTTAGGGAGCAAGTTTGGTAATGTCCTCACAAGACAGCTCACCTCAACCAAGCCTCTGCTTCTATAAAAAGTACGATGTTAAGTGCTACTTTGCTTTTTTGATTTCCAGGAGGATGTAATATCGACGGCGAAGATGACAGTTACGATTTCGGGTCAGGAGCCGGATTTTATGTTGACGCAACCACAGAGAAGTGGAAGAGCAATTATAGAATGTATTCATACGTAACCAAAGAGGTATGTAATAACTGATGATATTACAGTATAGTATTCATACGTAACAAAGAGGTGTGTAACAACTGATGAATATTACAGAATGTATTCATACATAACCAAAGAGGTGTGTAATAACTGATGAATATTACAGAATGTATTCATACATAACCAAAGAGGTGTGTAATAACTGATGAATATTACAGAATGTATTCATACATAACCAAAGAGGTGTGTAATAACTGATGAATATTACAGAATACGTAAACAAAGAGGTGTGTAATAACTGATGAATATTACAGAATACGTAATCAAAGAGGTGTGTAATAATTGATGGATATTACAGAATACGTAGCCAAAGAGGTGTGTAATAATTGATGAATATTACAGAATACATAACCAAAGAGGTGTGTAATAACTGATGGATATTACAGAATACGTAACCAAAGAGGTATGTAATAATTGATGAATATTACAGAATACATAACCAAAGAGGTATGTAATAACTGATGAATATTACAGAATGTATTCATATGTAACCAAAGAGGTGTGTAATAACTGATGAATATTACAGAATGTATTCATATGTAACCAAAGAGGTGTGTAATAACTGATGAATATTACAGAATGTATGCATACCTAACCAAAGAGGTGTGTAATAACTGATGAATATTACAGAATGTATTCATACCTAACCATGGAGGTCTGTAATAACTGATGAATATTACAGAATGTATCCAATGCATTCTGAGTTTGAATGCAGTTGATGTAGTTTGTTATAAATTTAACATCAACCTCACAATTGTGTGTAAATAACGTGTGTCAAACCTAACAATAAAATCTTGTTTTCGACTCAATTTAACAAGAGACAAAATTGATAGCAGAAACAAGAAATAGAAGGTTATACATAGAACTGCATGATCTTTTCAAGTCGGTTACATGTTACTCTTCTGTTATTCACTCGGCACAAAACTATCAAAGATTGAAAAAGTTAAGTCAGTGACGGTTCTTTCTTTCTTTTCTCTTTGCAGTTGTTGTCTGTTGTGAATGCCAACTTTCCAACACAGCCAGATAGAATTAGTATATTTGGGCATAGGTGAGTAGAAAAAAAAAACCCATTCTGACCAAGAATTGATAGACTCATTGAAATATGGAATGTTGACAATCTGTAAAAGTTATTGTAAATGAAACCAGTAGAGAAAAATTGTAGTTATACAGCGGAAAAAAGAATGTTAAGGTAGACACTAACACAGAAAGAATTTTTTAAGGTAAAACGCTAATCGTAACAATAAACAAATGTTAAAGTAAAACCATGACAACATGTGTTATCCAGACAAGTATAAAGTATGGAAAGACATTAGTGGAGAAGATTACTGAAACACTCATTTTAAGAAAAGTGACCAAGATAGGGTGAGGAAAGACAAAACAATTTGTTCCACCTCATTCTGCCCCACCCCCCCTTCATAAACTGAGACTGTGAGCATGACAGTAATGTCAAGTGAGTCTACACAGTGTACTGTGTATCTGTATAGCAGATACAAAGTTCTAAATTTTATTGTTTTTTTAATAATTTTTTAAGTTATTTATTTCTGTAATTCTTAGGATGCAATGTTTTTAGACTGTATCATTTTTAAGTTGTAATATTTTTTAAGTTGTATTATTTTATGTGTTTCTGTGAAGCTGCTTTGAGATCATTCTTTTGATGTAAAGCGCTATATAAGAATAAATTATTATTATTATAGCACTAACACCATAAGACTGTTAAAGTAAGCATAATATATTATATAATATGTTAACTTTAACATTCTTGTGGTGTTAAAGGTGAGTTTTTCCAGAAAAGTATAAGCCAGAAGAACCAAGAGAATTGCTTTCACATACACCACACAATACAGTGGTTGTCGGTTGTGGTTGCAGTCCAAACACTGCATAGAAACTGCAGATTAAAGCTTTTTTTATTTGTTGTCTCTGCTTCTGCAATCAATGAGGTATCAGTTAAGATTGGAAATTGATGTAATGAGCTTAACGTAATCACTGACCTTTGACCTCACATTTTTCATTGTATTTCCTTGGTGATACTAGGCATCATGTTTGCAGAAGATGTTTGGTTTAGGGTTTAAAGCTGTTTGAAGGAGTTTGAAGGAGACAGGTAGGATGAGCTCGGACTCATGTCTTACAGACAGAATCTAAAAAAGTATGAAATAGTGAAAATCTGTATGGTAAATTCCAAACAGAGTGACCATTAACAATTGTTAATAGTTGAAATAAATTGAGAAATATGATATATCAATAGAAGTAGATTCCTGCTTAAACTGAATTTTATAGTTTATTCTTGCCAAACACAGTCTATTCCATTGGCGGTGTTGCGTTTATATTATAAAAAAAAGAAGAAGAAATTCAAAATATTTATTTCAAGTACATCATCCATGATTAAATTACAACTCAATGCTAATTGTTCATGTGGTGGTAATGGAATTCCTAAAAAAAAATCAAGGCTTCACATTTTATTTTGGTAATGAGTGAATGATGAGTAATGAAAGAACCAGATAGTATGAAACTCGACACTTAAATTCACTAAAAGCAGTTTATTTGAATAGTTCTGTGAAAACTACGCTTTGTTTAAGAAAGAGACATCAAAAAGAGGTTAGTATATGAGTTGTGCACTGTAAGGGTCAGAAGTCTCCAATGGGAATCTTCATCGTTTTTTGTAGAGGGCGCTGTCATATCGGTCCTAACAGTGCAGTGGATACCGCTTTGCGTCCATGTGATCTATCCTGTTAACAGATCTCCAAAGACTTTGTATAGTGCTGTAACAAATCTTAATAGATGTTTAGTTGTGAAAATATGTCACAAAAGATCTTGTCTTCAATAATTATGCGGGGAATCGCAGGTATAAGTCCAATGTCTTCCATTTCAGAGATGTGGATACAACTATACTGACGCTCAAAGCTTAAACTCGGTTTAGCAGACGTTATTGAGAATACCTTGAAGAAGCTCTCGCATTGGTTGATGACTAGACGTGTGAAGTTGCCAAACGAATGATGGGCAACATTTCATTTCTAAAATGGTTTAGTTATGAGTGGTAAAAACTGTACGTTAGTTCCAATAAGTCACACTATGTTTAAATTAGTGATTGTGCAGGTACTTTGCCCAGAAGTGTCCGTGAGATTTTCCTCAAAGGAATTGTCCGTGATTCCAGAGACTGCAGCTTGTAAGGTTCGTGCAACTAGAAAGGACTGATATGAGGGCGCCCTCTGTTGATTTAGGGCGTGGCTGGAGATCCTCATTGCATATTCAGACCATGTTCTTCACTAGATCATCTCCACTAGAGTTTCTGTCCCTACTTTCTACTCTGCAAGTTATGAATATCTTACAAATCTTTCTCTCTTTGAGAATTCTTACTACCAAGACTACTGCTTCCATTTCCTTCACATTTTTTTTCCCTTTCAGTATGGGTGGCCATGGTGCTCTGGTTTGTGCCTTGAAGAATCCTGGCCTGTACAGGGTAAGAAGTAAATAAAACTTAAGAAAAAATTTCCTTCTCATAAATGATTTTATTTCTTTCATTTCTTCCATACGTGCAGAAACACTCTCTTCTTAATTTACTGAGTCGCATTGTGGAAGAGAAAGCAATTATGAAAATTAAAATTATCTAAATTAAATCAACAAACATCTCAAATGTTAAGCTCTATTTCATACGCATTTATCATATCAGTTTTGCCTTGAAGAAGATCTTGCTAGGATCGAAACATCAGGCTCTCTAACTTGTGTTCATTTATTACTGGCAGTATGGCCACATGAAAGCAATAAATCAAGTGACACTATTGGTTAAGACAACGACGATAAGTGTTGTTAGCAATTGAAATTGTTTACATTCGTAGGGTCATTGGGTCATGATTTTGGGATTCAACCTTTGATGATATGTATTGGGAATCTGACCTCATGAATCAATTGTTATGATATAACTTTCAAGAAATACAGTGCAAACTGGAAATATCGAAAAACTACTTGGCGGGAAAATAAACCAAGCACTTCAATACATGAGAGGGCCCGGGTTCGAATCCCGGTGGAGGCCGGAAGTTTTGCACTGTTGTTTGTAGGTATAAGGACACACTGATTATAATTCTATAGTACAATATTAGTACAAGACCGTGACCACATGACCACAGACCTAAGGAAATATGTCTTGATTGCAATGAAAAAAAATGACTTCACCTGTTTTGCACTTGCGAATTCCAAAACTTGTAAAGTTGATCTCTGAAGTAGTTGACTGTCATCGCCATTTATGTGGACCGCTTTAGAGGCCAACTTTGTGATTGCATCAACAATCTTCTCATTTTTATAGTCTTGTTCCAGCATACACATCATAGCAAACTTTTCATGTTTAAGGTTGTTTTGCAGATAATTTACAATTTTACCCGAAGCAGTTTCATTAAGACCACATGCAAATCTGTAAACATAGTGAAGTTCAAAGGGATCCAAATAACGGAGCAGTTCAGCTACACTCTGGCTCTCTGTTGTGGCAGAGGTTAAAGATTCTTCAGCAATGTAGTGGGCAGCATACCACTCACAGAACAATTTGTGGTAGAATCTGACTTCCTTATTATAGAGAAATTGATCACCAGTCAGAACATCTTCCTCGAAAAATATTCCAGTTTTAAGGTACTGCTCATAAAAGTCATCCCCAAGTCGTTTTCTCAGGGAAGTACTATCCCACATAATCAGTTGGTTTCTACCGCTCAATGCCTCAAAAGCAACCTTGTTCAACTCATCATGTTTTATGTCAAAAGTTACCTTTTCAATTGTTTTGTTCATCAAATGACTATGGAAGCAAGCTATCACATTATGAAAGAAACTAGTAACGGATTTGAATGTCGTCAAGTCTTTGTTCTCGTGGCTCATGTGAGCAAACAAAACAAACAACAAAGGAACTTGACACAAGTCACCGAGTAGAGGGTTTCGTTGGAGTTTAAGTATTATCTCCCTGGCAGCTTGTTCTTCACCCTGTACAACTGCTTTTCGAATATATTGATCTCGGATGTCCTCGTTGAAATCTGTTATTCGATCAGTATGCGGTGCAAATTCTTTCGGCAAGTAGAAAGGCCTGGTAGTCAGAATGACGTCTATTTCCTGCAACATTTCTCTCCGTAGGATAAGAGAAATATCGGTCTCTTGATCATCTTTATCAGGGTATTCGTCAAATTCATCCAAAATAACCAATGCACCTGAACAATTCTTTATTATTGATTCCACAATATCTTCACTCAGATCTGAGTCTCTGGGAAATATAAAACGCCTTATTGCTTGGTATATTGACTTCACCCCTCTCAGTTGTCTTAGCCGCAGGTAAATAAGTATCGGTACATTACTTAAAGGGGATTTTGGAACTCTTTGGCACCATTTTGTTTTGTTAACACTTTTGCCCTCTTTGAGTCACAGTTATCCCAGCCATGAAGACTAAAGAAATGCTAGGAGTAAATCGCATCTTCCCCAACACAAGGGTGACATTCTAGCTGGAATCTCCTAGCTGCCATCTTTCACAGCAATAACATTTAGAGTTTGTTTTAATAGTTTTGATCCATATCTACTAAGAACAATCCACCAAGATATGTTGTATTTATTGTTAGTTTTAACATTTGGTTTCATAATTGACTTGAAAGACAGTGGCGGAGCTAGGGGCATTGGTCGGGGGGGGGGGGGGAATGATCTGTAGGGGTGCTTTCGACGCTATCTAAGCGGAGCGCCACCACAGGTTGGCGCGGAGCGTACAGATATTTTTTACTCCCTAGATCGCCGGAAATGACCCTTTCCAACACACTGATCATGGAGCGGCGTATAACGTACACTGCATGCGGACTTAAAGTTTGGTGTTTATAACTAATTTAGCCACTGCGCGTGGCGTATCGTCTAAAACTAGATCGAAAACCCCGTACAGTTCTTGGAAATAGTTTCGTACAACGGAAGTGCCGATAAATTAAAGACCGCTGTGAGAGCATTTTGTCAGAAAATTACACCAACAAAATGTGACGAATGTCAATAGGTAGATGAGAGCGCAATAAAAAAGTCAATAACGACCAAAAAGTAAAAAGTGGTAAAAAGCTGAAAAGGGTGCCAGCAGTCCATTTGAGTCCGTCAGGGGGGCATCCGCCCCCCCCTGACTGTATGGACGCTCCGCCACTGTCAAAGATTCTCAAAGATTAAATGATTTTAATAAGGACAAATGTTTTTCACCCTGGTCTTATCTTTCACTCCTGCAGTCTGTCTCTGCATTTGCTCCTATCTGTAACCCTACCAAGTGTCCCTGGGGAGACAAAGCTTTCTCTGGTTACCTCGGCGCTGACAGAGAATCATGGAAGGTAGTTATATACGGATTCAATCCCCTCATCAAATGTACCAGAAATTGACATATCTTTCTGTTATATAATCGAAGTAGCCATTTTGTCTTGCATAGTCACTTATTACTTCAGTTAGTATGTTGCTCGAAGTTGATCAACTTTTACTTTTCCATAAACTTTGTCCATACATCTTTGTTTCAAAGGAAATTGGTTGGGAATGTCATGTTTATAATGTGTTATTGATTCCACATGATATTAGTTTTGTCATTATAGAATGATCTATAGTAGCAAGTATACTTTAATATATCTAATAATAGTACCCTCTGCAATTCCCTCCCCCCCCCAACTAAAATAAATTAATAACAGAAAGGAAAACAAAGATGGATTTTGCAAAACTTGCCCAACATTCATGACTATCTAGTTACCAGTTATCTGCTATTGGTTGGTTATTTATATCAGCAAATTTTGTTTAGTACTTTGTTGCAGCTCGCGCATGTATAACTCAGTAATTTGAACTCCTTGGAGTGTCTTCAAGTTTTTCTCTTAAAATACTTACAAATGTAAAATGTAGATCAATAACATATCCTAGATAATAATTAATAATTACTAGAGTGATTGACAGCATACTAGAGGATGTTACATATGCTTAGCATTCAGGTTTTTGTTCACTTTGATTAATTAAAACATTTTGTCTAACAGAGTTACGACGCATGTGAACTTGTCAAATCGTATAATGGTCCACCAATGCAAATCTTAGTTGATCAGGTGAGTGGTTCAAGTGGTTTACAGTAAGGATTATGTGTGTTAGATGTAACCAACAGAAGACTATTTTACTATACAATGCTACAAGATTAGGTGTGTTATATGTTACACCAACAGTAGACTATGTGGGGTATGTTACTATACATTGCTACAAGATTAGGTGTGTTATAAGATTAGGTGTGTTATGTGTAACACCAACAGCAGGCTATGTGGGATATGTTACTATACAATGCTACAAGATTAGGTGTGTTAGATGTAACACCAACAATAGGTTATTTGCGGTATGTTACTGTACAACGCTACAAGATTAGGAGTGTTAGATGTAACCAACAGTGGGGTATGTTACTATACAATGCTACAAGATTAGGTGTGTTAGATGTAACACCAAAGGCTTTGTTACTATGTGCTACAAGATTAGGAGTGTTAGATGTAACCAACAGTGGGGTATGTTACTATACAATGCTACAAGATTAGGTGTGTTAGATGTAACACCAACAGTAGGCTATGCGCGGTTTGTTACTATACAATGCTACAAGATTAGGTGGGTTAGATGTAACACCAACAGCAGGCTATGAAGGGTATGTTATTATACAATGCTTAATATGTTTGTATAAATGTGATTGTTAACTGAAAGTCTGAGCACATGTTAGTAGATGGTTTCATTATGGGAAGGCAGAGCAGGCTAGCTGGTAGCAATAGTGTTGTAGAACCCAGTAGGACTTATATATCTGTCACAACAATATAATGAATATGTTTGAATGTTTTGTGATTTTATTAATCATCAAGGGCAAGAAGGATAACTTTTACGTGGACAAACAGCTTCTTCCTGAGAATCTGGTCGCAGCTTGTACAGAGTCTAAGATGGAAGTGGTAATGAGAATGCAAGAAGTAGGTGAAATCAGAGTAATAATATTGTATTAACAGCACTGTATCAACAGCACTGTATCAACAGCACTGTATCATCAGCACTGTATCAACAGCACTATCAACAGCACTGTATCATCAGCACTGTAGCAACAGCACTGTATCATCAGCAATGTATAATAAGCACTGTATCATCAGCACTGTATCAACAGCAATGTATAATCAGTGTTGTGTTAGTACTGTATGAACAATACATTATGAACAACATTGTATGAACAGCATTGTATGAGCAACATTGTGTTCACAAGATTATATAGACAATACTGTATCAACAACAATTATTACCATGGATAGAACTTACCCTTTCAATGAAGACCATGTTTTTAAGTAAATATTTTTTTGGGTTATTATTGGCTGACTGAATTTGTTCGTCATGTGTGAGGTTTGACCATTCATTTCATTTTTCACAGGATTACGACCACAGTTATTTTTTCATCGCTACATTTATGGAAGATCACATCAGACATCACGCAAGGCTACTGAATGCTTGACCGGGATGAAGATATTAACACCAGCCCAGCAGTCGATAGAAGCTTACAGTAAGGTCTGACTGTAGAATTACTTTGTAATTCATGATTGGTGATGAATTTTGCAGAAAAAACATGAAAAATGTAAGGAAACAAGTAGAGAGAGACTAATATTTTGTTTACATAAGTTTATTAAAATAGCTTGATATGTTAATGACGCCCTCAAATCGCAAATTTGTTACAATGATATGATTCAAAGTGACGATGCCGAAAGTGAAAAAATCAGAGGTGAGCCTAGATGCTTAACCCTTCTACAAACACTTAGAAATCATTGAACTGTTAATTTAATAAAGGGAATGGCTATAGAGGTGATGACTACGTAGTTAAAGCACACAATGAAAACAAACAAAACTCAAGGTGGAATGGTACAATGGCAAGAATAATAATATTAGACTTAAAATCTAAGGTAAAACGACCGTGAAAAATTTAAGTTAACACATCAATGATCTTGGAGGATTAAGCAGATTGTAAAACATTTCCAAGTATGTGCAAAGAGGAAAGTTAATTGATGATACACTTTTTGTCAGGAAGACAACTTCTTGTCAAAAACGACCATGAAAAATTTATGCTAAGTTAACATCAATGATTTTGGAGGATTAAGCAGTTTTTTTTTCTAAACTAGATTTTTACAAAACGAATTGTAAAGCATTTCCAAGTATGTGCAAAGAGGAAAGTTAATTAATGATACATTATTTTGTCAGGAAGACAACTTCTTGTCAAAAGTAAAAACATTACTTTTTATATGACATTATTTCAAGATCTGTTCCATTTGGTTTCTCCCCCCCCCCCCTATTCTATCAACACAGCATAGGCTACTGTTCTATCAATGACTTTGGACACATTTCTATATATCTCTGCACCTAAAACTGCTCACAGCATTGGGTAACAATAGCCTTGAAGCTATAATAGACTTTGTCATAAATCTAACCATTTGGAGATTTACTTTTGGTATTAATGGGATGATATGAGGTGCCATGTGCTCCCAATTTTTCATCTGAGATGAAACATGTCAGGAAGAATTGTGCATTGTACATACGTTATTAGTAGTGTGTCCAAAAGTCTCTGTGATGGCAAGCAAAAGCCAGCAGGATTTCAATAAAATTGTTGGCAAGGCTGTAAGAAGGAAAACCAACCATTGCTTTGAATGCATCTTACCCGTTTTTACTCCCTCCCCAAAAATTATTTGCAAACTTTGGAAGAAACCCTGTTTTTTCTACTTATTACAAGATATGCCTAGGAAGAAATGGTCTTGTTAAAATTGTAACACACATCATAAATATTTACAATGAAGACATCCATCTTCATAATATCTCTTACTACAAAATCTTTGTCATATTTCCGTAAAACTATCATAATCGCTAAGCAATGGAAGAAACTTTATGTACCGCCCTCTCTTGGTCAGCAACCGTATTCGTCGCTTGCGTAGTAACCATACAGGCCTGAAAGACAGAATTCAAAAGAAACAAAAGAATAGCATGCACCTCTACCTGCCCCCCTCCCCCAAAAAAAATAATGGCTAAGAGTATTGGGACCTGTCTGTATCTGGTCCACAGGTTATGAACTATGTCTCCTCCCTCCCTTTAACCCATGGTTTATCTCTCCTCCTTCCAATGGCTAACTCTTAACACCCTCTCCCATCCCATGGTTACCTATCTACCCATGGCTACCTACCTCCAGCCTCTCCTAACTTTCACTGTCACAACTAGATTCCCAGGTTTAACTTTGCTTAATGAACCAAAGTGGTAACTTCTGCCTCTTAATTGATATGCACAGTAGACTATACCAGAAGCTATACAAAAGTATATGCAGCTTAAGACTGTTGATATTTCTTTCTTGAGCCCTCGAACATTCGTTGTAACTGACTTAAGAGAGTGACAGGAGAGGTTATACTGTGTACATATCCAGCTGCATTCGTATGACGACTCCTTAGATTTTTCCTTACAATACTTAGCAATGGTGGAAGAAGTAGTTCTACTCTGCTACACGCCTCCCCCCACACATTTCCTCTGTTACACCTTTCTAGTGGAGAGAGCGTGCACAAGTGGTTCCTGGGGGTCGGGCTGGTAGGTATTTGATGTCGCTTCATAGATGGCCTGGACTGATGGACGAGGTATGGAAATACTGCTCACATCATATAGGAATCTGCAAAGAAGGAATCCATCTGTCAGTAAGTAACAAACCATCACCAGCACTACACTACCCCTTATGTACCTCTGGGCCCCTCTCCCACCTCCTCTCCCTTCAATTGTGTTATATCAAAAGTACAATTCAAACCAATCTCTGAGATTTCCAATTGGAGCAAAATAAAGAATTTGTCCTGGGCAAGCATAAAATTGCAGAATAAAACTATTTTTTAAGAAGATTACAAAATACCTAAAGAGTGCCGAACTGTTAAATTACTGATCTATTAATAAAATGATGAGAGTACTGTCAATCGAACAAACAAATCGTCTCTCCATTATTCTATTCGTCAAAGCTTTAATGCTCACCAGTAATACTCCTAAACTTCAGGGATCGACTCCTGACATACACACCCTTTGATACTCTTTTGACATAGCATGGCATGTTACAGTTTAGGGTACCCATAATGAAATGTAGCAACGTTACACTAGCGATAACATAGCACAGCAGGTTCGAACTTGAATAAAAGCATTTTATTGCAACTCTCAAGGAATCTATTGGAAGTACGTATGTAATATTGACATATGTATTGTTCTCATGTTTTATTTTGATCTTGTACAGCGCTTTGATTTGGTTTTTCATTGTAAGGCCCTTTTATAGATCTAATTTATTATAATTATTATCTTTAAGAATATTTGTAACACTCTGTTATATTTGTAACACTCTGTTAGACTGTATGGGAATAATAGAATAGAAATTTGAAGAATAGAAATTCGAGACAAGTACGTACTTTAAGAATCTTTTGGCAATGATGGGAATGTCGAAAGAATATTTTTTTATTTCTGTTTAGTTCTCCTTAAACCCACTAACTACAATAACTAGGTTGAATTTTAATTCTGAACCAAACTTGCTCACAGTTTTTATGAAACAGCTTGGATATTATCATTAATTTGAATTTTTGAAATTTATTTATAAATGTGAGATTCATTTATGCTAATTAATGTGATGATTGCAGCTAATGGACTGAATAAGGATTCCACAGTCATTGTTTCTAAACACCCAATCAACTTTCAAACATGTCAGGCCCATTGTTTAAGACAGGGAAGCCAAAATTGGCACCCGATGTAAGAGTCTCTTGAAGAATGCTGCTTGCATCAGATTGAGGCCCTTCAAGTAAACCTACTTTTGGCATTTCATACTTTTATACTTTAAGAAGACTGACGGAATTCTGAACCTCCCCCCCCCCCCAAAAAAAAAAAACCTGATTACTTTGAGCTAGGCTTAACCCACGGTTAAATCTAATCCAACCCGCTAATGTGATCCTTGTTTGCAATACATGGTGTGCATAGGATTTTACAGGACTTCTAACTTCTAACAAGTTCAATAAAACTGTTTGTGAGGGAGGGTCACACAGTCTGTAAGCTCTATATAGCTCTGCTGCCACCAACTATGACCATGAAACATTTATGTGAAGATCATCCAACAAGGATCACTTGTGATTTATTACAAAATACTAAAAAAAAAAAACTTTGTTCGTGCACATCTTTATCTAAAGAAGATGAGCTCATCCAGGGTGCTTTCCTTAAGTGGAATGGACATTACATGTACGTTGTCTAAAAGCTATTAGCCTTGACAGAACGGTACATACTATATGGTAACTAGCCTGTGAAATGAATGTATTTGAATTAATAATCGAGTCTTATTTACAGCCAACCGACTTTGGAGTGTCAGTTCAGATTATCATGTGTAGCCTGCATTCGGCCAAACCGAAAGTAATGAGCACAAACGAGAGGCCGGGTGACACTTTTTGCGACCACTTTTGATGAAGCGAAGAGGCTGGCAGGTTAAAAACCTAATCAGAAAAACGGCGGTTTGCATTTTCCTTTCTAGATCGGGACAAGAAACCGTAACATCCTTTAGGCCTGCAGTCTTTCCTTAGTTTTCTTTTTTTATCAGAAGGCACTGCAAGGTGGGTAATGGAGTAAAATTAGGACAGTTAAAAGCTTTCTGAACATTAAGCCTGCTATTATTCAATGCTCTTAGTTGTATCTGAAAACAAGCTAATTAAGGACATACATTGCTAGGCTGCACCCATAAACAAGCTAATAACACAATTCTACCTCTCACACTTTAGCCTAGCTACCCACAGATACGGCTCTTAAGTCACACCATAGTATAGCTATCCATGGATAAAGTCCTCACTTGCACCATAGCACAGATACCCATGGATACAGCTCTCACACCATAACATAGCTTACCCACAGGAACAGCCCTCATTCACACCATAGCACAGATACCCCTGAATACAGCCATAAGTGACACCATAGTAAAGCTATCCATGGATATAGCCCTCGCACCATAGCATAGCCACCCATGGATACAGCTCTCATTCACACCATAGCACAGATACCCCTGAATACAGCCCAAAGTCAAGTCATAACATAGCTATCCATGGATGTAGCCCTAATAATATAGCACAGCTACCCATGGATACAGCTCCTCAAAACACAGCATAACTATCCATGGATATAGCCCTCACTCACACCAAAACATAGCTACCCATGGATACAGCCCTCATTCACTCCATATAATAAAGATACAGCCCAAATTTCAACCATCTGCCTAATTCACACCTAAGAATAGCCATCAAAACCCTAACACGAGTAGTTGCAACCCACACATAGCCTTTACCACACCTAAGCATAGCTACAGAGCTATATAGCCCCTTACAATACCTAAATGTAGCTATCTATCCTCAGTAACACCTAAGAATAGCTACCCACAGATACCTATTATTAACCCTCATTCAATGCTAAGCTACCGCAGACTTTGTCCTCATTTGTACAATCCTCAATTCTTTCCAAAACTTCCCCTCTGGACTGTCAACATTGAATACACAACGTGAATCCATTGTCAGAGTTGCTATGATCTGGTTCAAAAACTACTTTAGATCGATAGTTGCTCTAGAAACATTTAATTAGCATCCTCCAAACTGTATCCTGATAGTTGAACAATTTCAATCAGGTCTTAAACTCTTCTCCCTTTGGGGCAAAAGTTTTGGTTACATTTCAACCCCATTAAATGACCAAAGACATACATTGGTGACTGGAATGATGACACAAGTACTTGGCAATGAGAGCAAGAGGTTGCGCGATACTACATGGATAGAGAGGAAGATACATATCGCAGGTGAGGTATCCGATCTCCTCTCTCCGTGACACAGGCTAAGTGCAGGACGTACGTGACGTGAATACCTGATAGCAGACCGACGAATGCAAACCAATGTAAATAGGTCAAGCAGCATCATCAGCTGGGTAGACCGTAGTACTAGGAACTGGCACTCTCAGTACTCAACTGAATATGCTCATTGGTGTAGGAGGCATGGTGACGGTGTTTGACCCCCCCTACCATAATCCCATCCCCACCATCCAAAGCATATGGCTCAGGTATATAGCTCATGTTCTCATAAATTAACCCTTAAACTGTGGTTTGCACAGTGCCCAGGTAACTGCAAATCATTTTGTCTACAAGATATTTAAAACATCTGGTTGAGATGTTGTTTTATCTATTTAAAAGATACAAAAGTGTGTCCTGATATTCATTCAGATTCATTAGAACAATGTTCTATATTAAAGAATGTGATGGATTATTGCCTTGCATCCAGACAGGTGGTTCTAGCTGATTAATTAGCTGTACCAGTGAGAGATTATAACAATCTAGGCCACACTGTGATATGCAATGAAGACTAGTATCTACTATGAAAACACCTGTGTTTGTTCAACTGCATCGTGGGCAGCTTTACATTAGCAACACAATGCCCTCAATTCAAGTTTAAATTATGAATATTTGAAAGTGTTTTCAACAAGGAAGGGGAAGGGGAGATGATGCAGAGATACTGGGATAAGGGAGGTGGTAGGTCCCTCCCATGGATGAATTACGGGACACAAGGTAGCAAAAGGAAGTGAATAAAAGCAGAGTAGACTTGAATCTCACCTATCTTCATCATCGAAGTAGCCTCCTGGTTCTATCTTTCTTGGTCCACGGGCCTTCTGGACCCAACATCCACAGGCGGCGATGAGTCCGAAGGACGTTGCTAGGGCGCTGGCCAGTAGACCAATAGCTATGAAGTACTGACTACGGTCTGGGGCAGTAAAAACGAGCGGTGCAACATCTGACAGAGGAAAGAACGCAGAGGTAACATAAATTGCCAGAATTGATAACTGCAGTATTCCACATAACCAGTGCTGCAGCTTGCATTGGGTTAAAGGGATTATACATAAAGTGAAGCACAATGAAGTATCCCCTTCATGATATTAAAAATCAGTGAGGACTTTGTTGTGCAGTTTAGGGTGCACCGGACAACTATATGAGACTTTTTGGCCATGGTTTTTGTGTCATCACACAGTTTTATTCAAACGTACATGCAACATGCAGTTTTTATTGCTTTTCTTACGTTTCTCTACAATTGGAGGCAATTAACAGGCTCTCTTCATTCTACATCACAAAATTGTTTGCTCTCTTACAGTATTTTTATTTGTTGATAATTTCAGTCAGTTTTTTGTTGTTCTCATTTACTTCTTACATATAGCTGAATTTCTCTCAAGAACTCTTTTCTGCCACTGTCTGGGTTGCACTGCATCAAATCTAGTGAGATCCTAGGTAAACAGATAAGCAAGGTTCTGTGGCTTCCGACCCCATAACAGAAATAGCTAGATAAGGATCGCCACCAAGACCTGGATAAACTCAGCCACTGAAGCGCACAGCTCGAAACTGGTTCAAATCATGTTCTAGCCAAATATTTCTCTTCTTTTAAATGTCAAATTCTCCAAATGTCAATATCAATTCTCCAAATGTCAATATAAATGAATTATTTAATGTCTTCTCTTTTTTTAGGACAAAACTTTCTTTTTTCAATATTTTCTCGCATTTATCCCTCTCACTTTTACCCATTTTTCGTTTTCCTCTGATGATAAAAAAAAAAGGTGACGTATGTAAAGTTTCACAGGTTATTAAACAAGATTTGTTACATTGTCTTTTGTAGTCTATTGTCTGAGCCGTCTGTAGCTGGGCTAGGTAGATCATACGAACCTTGACAGTGCACCCCGGTATATTCCTCTGTACACTGGCAGTGGTAGCCGGCTACGAGGTCCATGCAGGTCGCTTCGTTTTCGCACGGGCTTGATTCACACTCGTTGATATTAGATGCACAGTCAGCCCCTGACAGAGGAAGAAGAAGAGGAAGAGGAAATAAGAACAAAAGCTGTGTCACTTTCAACTTTTGGAGTGGTTACAGGGAATATTTGTTTATAAATGTTCCAGTCAAAAAAGGGCCGAAATTTCTGATACTAACTTCAAATGTATAGTGAGATTCAACAACCTTTCCAAAGTAGTGAAAATAATAAGACTACACTTTACACAGATTACACACACTTTACACACTTTACACAGATTACACAATTTCTACTGAGGTAGACCAATTCACTAGTTATTCCTGTTTTTGTGAAAATCTAATGAAAAAAATAGAGTAAAACGAAACAATTTGATTCGCCATAGAGCTTGACCAGAAACTAAGAACTCAATCAGCCAGAATGTCGACCTATATTTTGCAAAGATTATGCAAAGATCTGCAGATTGAACTGGGATCACCTCCTTCAAAGGAATTATCCAAAGCTGACAGAATAGCTTGGACTAATGACGACTATAATCTAGGACGATAACGGTCACTATCTTCAAACTGGTGTTGTGATTTGAAACCTTGATGGCAAAGTACATATTGATGATGCATTTAATAATGAATCCATGCCCCCAAGGAGTCCTCTATGTGTTATCACAGCTCTATTCGGCCATCTTAGTCGCAGCCTAATCAATGGAGCAATTTGATGAATCTGGGCAGTTTCCACACCTTTCACCGAAACGACATTCTCTTTCGAAAGGTGTGAACGCTTCTGCCGTGACAAGACAAACAACATTGCTTTCATGCCCTTTGCGAATCGACGTCAAAAACAACACAAGAATGAGCTCTTCGAAATAAGTAAGAAAGCACATCTCACACGTCGGTGGCTTACACAATCGCATTAAAATTAAAATTGGTCCCCTTTATCTGTTGAGGGGGAATTGGAATTTGATTTCACAAGATGCTATATATATACGTTTTATACTACAGTGTGAGTGAGAGGCCTTACAAGCTTTTAAGGAAAAATTTCTCCATCTCTCTACGATCAATACCATGTTCCATATCATACAGAGTATTGATCAGTCACCAAACTTTTTGCCATTTTGATTAAATTAACTTTAATGTAGAAAATGCTGCCATTCCTGCTGACAATGGAAGCCGTGAGCATATTTCATGTGCAAAAATTTCTTTCTGCAGCTCTATGACTTGAAAGGATTTAGTGAAAAAGTATGCACAGGCTGCAGACTCCACATGAATAATTTCCATCTTGAATTTCATGTCAAGCTGTGTCATGACCACCGTATGGCTAGCTAATGGCATTTCAAGGCCCCTTATACTGTAATAAACTACATATATGATGGCATTTCAGAGGATTCATTGCAATAAAAAAATATTAAAAAAATTGGCAAGGCTAGTCAAAATTAATTTTTGGAATAAAGAGGACTTTGGAAGGACACATAGGTAATTAACATCCCCCTTAGTTTAGGTGTTTAGTTCTGGCATGAACAAGATCAGTTATTCATATACGATTTGTTTGTATGTGAATCTAATGTACCGGCGTCTTTTCCCGTTAGGTGTAGTGATCAACAAAATTATTTATATGGTTTGCAAAGTCAATTGCTATGGCAACATAACATACTTCTAAGTTGCATTTTTTTCCCCCTGTTCAGTTCAATCAAGTTTAACAGATAACAATCATAAGGTCCCCGGTTCGAGTCACTCCAAGATCAATGTATGTCGTCCAGTTACAGAGTTGTTGACGATTGACAATTCATAATCATGGATGTTAAATATGAATCTAAGAGACTGACTTCGGTCAGCTTGTGGCTTTGATAAGCCAATGAGGCTTCTTCTCGAGTTCCTGCTTGCAGGAGGATCTTAAATACATACATAAGGTGGTGGTGGTCACCTCCAAAATCGGTTATTTAAACATTAGCCTGATTTGGACCTAACATGGATATAATGTAAAGAGACAGGACGTTAGCCTATTAGGGGGAGGACAATATTTTTCAGACAAAAATATGCAAATTGTAAAACAAGGTCCACTTCTTGATGCTGGGATTTTGGATGCATATATGTATATGAACCAAATAGACTAGGTTAAAAATTGTAACTTTTTCCTCGGAGAAAAGAATTTTAGACAGAAATGTTGCATCCTGAGACACATTTATACTATAAATTAGATCTCTTACTTTCTTTTGAAGGGTTAAACAAAAAGGGGGGAGGGGCGGGTAGTGTCCCCTGGATGAGATTATCCATTTAAAACTACTTGCATGTACACATCATATATTAGATGATAGAAAGTCTCCTTCAGAAGTAAGTATGTATGTATGTTTGTATGTATTTTAGATCCTCCTGCAAGCAGGAACTTGCGAAGAAGCCATCATTGGCTTATCAAAGCCGCAAGCTGACCGAAGTCAGTCTCTTAGATTCATATTTAAGGTCCATGATTATGAATTGTCAATTGTCAACAACTCTGTAACTGGACGACATACATTAATCTTGGAGTGACTCGAACTCGGGACCTTATGATTGAAAGGCACCGGCGTTAACCACTGAGCTAACACTCCCTGGATCTAACACACAACTAGAGTACACAATGGGGATACACAACTAGAGTACACAATGGGGATAGACAACGGAGAACACAAATAGTGTTAGATAATGAGGAGGTTAGACAGAGTACATATAGAGGGACAGAGATATGCGGTACACAATCAGGAGAAACCATCAAGGGAAACTATTGAGGCGGACAATCTGCATGGAACAGAGGCACTCTGCCGTACAAGGAAGAGGGCCACATACGGAATCCTTTATTACATAGGACTTCTTCTACAACTAGCAATATAATACTTCAGACACTTCCTCTTCCCATTTCATTTTTATCAACAACTGATGCATCATCTTACCAATACAAGTAGTTCTTTTCATGCTCCAATACCAACACTACAAAAAGTAAATAAACGTTATTCCCAGCTTCGGTCAAGGTAGTGTTATTCTATTTTATTCAATAAATGTCCACTAGAAGAATTAAATTGACCGTGAACATACACGCTTTCTAATCTTATTAATCCCTCAAGTTTTATGCTTCGGGCTAGACCACGTCGTCGTAGACAGAGACCGAACATTTGTGATTTCAATTTACTTTAGGGTGAAATTCTTCCTTTTTTTTCTTCAAGAAAATTTGTTAATATTTTTTTTGGGTAGAAGAACAGGAGTTAAAACTAAAAACAGTTGGTGTTAGCAAGGTATGATGTGAGGAACAAGTACTGTATGACATCTCCCTGTGTCTCTTTGTATATATATATATAAACCATTATATAATTGACATATGTTATGATTGGTGAATGTCTGAGGCTACGTGCGATAGGTATAGGCATCCACATAGGGTAAACATGTATATACAGTCGAAAACAAGTATGTAATGTAGCATCTCCGCAGAGGATCTAGAATCGATGAAGGGGAAGGTGGAGGTGCAGTTGATGAGCCCGCATTTGGGTGTCAGGGTAGATGGGAACCACCTGTGGTATTACACTTGGTGTGTATTTATCACCTGTACACCAGTATGGGAGGATATATTCATATCGGAGGTATGGTATTTCTAGCACAACAGGTGTACAGGAATTACGAAACAAACAACATGATACCACCACCAGTGTGAGATCACCAGACCAATATTCCCTAGCCTAGTTTTCTTGAAGTATACAGTAACTTCGGTGCATTTACTTCAAATAACGTTGCAGGATCTTCACAAAGGGTATAGATGTGCATCTCAGACAAAACCATAAACAGTTTTATTACATCGTTTCATAACTAAATATCAGGAGCATAATTAACATACCTGTGAAGCCAGCTTCACAGATGCATCTGTAAGAGTAGGTTTCATCGACACACATGGAAGCATTATGGCAGGGATTGGATTCGCAGAAGTTCCTTTTCATTTCGCAGTGGACACCGAAATAACCTCCGGGACAGTGGCACTGGTAACTGTTTAGTTCGTCCACGCACTGACCTCCGTTGAGGCAAGGATCAGAAACACATTCGTTGTATTGCAGCTCACAATTCGTTCCTGTATAACCTGTTAAAAACAAACGAAGGAATGCTTGATTCAGATTCAAGAATCACATAAAGACCCCTTAAAAGACCTGCACATACAGAGTGCCAGGTGTGGTTCCTGGTACTGTATGTCATTCGTTCATTTTCCCTTAAACACATTTATAAATGATAATTTATTATTTCTTTATCCCATGTTTTCCAAACTCCTTACATACAGGCTAGCCCTTTTCATGGACGGCATGCAAAAATTTCAGACAAAAACATACTTTGAAGCTAGTTGATAGAAAGTGTCCAATCTTATAAGACATGATAAAGTTACCAAGGTTGAGTGTTTGGCAGAAATAACATTGCTTACAATGAGTCATAAAAACCTTGGTATCAAAGTTTATGGCTATGAAATCTAATATATCCCATTAAAGCTTAGATATAATGTATCCCATGAAAACTTAGATGTAATATATGCCTACAAAGACTTAGATATAATAAATCCCCACAAAGACTTAGATAGAATATATGCCCATTAAGATTTAGATATAATATATCCTATGAAGGCTTAGATAGTATATCCCATGAATACTTAGATATAATATATGCCCATGAATACTTAGATATAATATATCCCATGAAAACTTAGATTATAATGTATCCCATCAATACAGTATCAAAGAATATACATTTAACTGGAAATTTAAGAATGCATCAACCGGGTGTTTCAATCACTGTAAAAAGAACTTGATTTTTCCCATTTCAAAGGGGTTCCTACACAAAATCTTCAACGTAAACTTAATTTCACTTCATTATAAACTGAATTTAACTTCAAAAGTAGAAAAATAATACTCTTCTGTGTTTGTTTGAATATTAAACCCAGGCAGGCCCAGCATTTCACAATGTTAGCTACTTTTGCTTAAAAAAAGAAGAAAAAAAAGGCAGTACATCAAAAAGCTAACTGAATAAAATCAGATTCCCACTTGCATTTTCCCAGAATTAAATACAATTAAAGCAACATTAATTTTGCTCTGGCAGAAAAATAAAGTGACTTTTCTTCTACTGTTAAATGGTAAAATCCACTGGCATTAAGCCAGTAAATAGCCCTGAACTTTGAGGACCGCTCAGGATATCATTTTGAATAATAACAAATTAACACACTCAAATATATCCCATCACCACACTCACCCCCCCCCCCCCCCAATTCAGGGTAGATATAATCTGCAGATTCACCCGAATTTTAAGTTTATTCAATACTAAATGAGAAATGATAACAATTTTCTTTCTAGCCATGAATTGGAACAACCTTTTAGGTTCAACAAACTGACAGAGAAAAAATTCCCTCTTCCCTCCCCCACCCCACCCAACACAAAGCCTTTACACAATAAATCATCCATGAAACTTTTATCACAGATGTAGATATGTTGGATCTGCTGTAAGGCTGTGTCAGTACTAAAAACATGTAATCAGCAATTCTACTCCAATGCACCCATTAATCTGGAATTCTATAACCCTCCCCTACACGAGAGAATTCATTTCTGTTTTTTTTTTATTATTATAATTTTCTACACTATTATTTCTACTTGATGACACTTCGTTCTCATCTTTGGTCGATCTCCTCAAAGTAAAAAAAATAAGAAAAAAAAAAGAAATTGGAGAAACTTGAGCCATTTTCAAAAGGATGAGTATGATAATAATAATAATAGCTATAAAAAAGGAAGAAAGATAGGGAGACAACAAATATAAAGATAGGATGATAAAAAGCAAAGTTTGCTTTTGATTCCGCTTTCCAGGATGCATCGTTTTAAAACAAGGAACGTCTCTGGCGGCAATTATCTACGCCAAAGTGGATGCCATTGGCAGGCAGTCCGCGCCTGCCAAGTCGTTCACCTCTCGGGAAGAGACGACTGCCATTAAGAGGAATTCAAACCGCTATGATGAATATCTGTGTCGTATATTCAACGCAATGATTAACGCTGGAAAATATAACCATTCCGGGAAAAGTAATGGCACATCTGACGCTCCCAGGCAATAAATATCACCTCATGAAAGGGTAGAGTTAAACTGCTTGAGAATTGCCACCACAAGATCAACTTAGGTAATTATAATGCAATTTATCGTAAAACACGGATGTAATGAGCAGAGAGACATCAAAGGGATATATATTTGAAAAATAGACGGACAACGACATCCATCAAATCGTCATATTTATTATTATCGCTTTTTTCTTTAAATTTATTTCGTTTGTATGACTATATGAGGAATTTGCTAAATTGATGTCTTTTCTTCTTGACAAAACATAATTTAAATATAAATGAAGATAACAGAAATGGCAATGATCATTTTTAGCAACCTTTTTTATACAGAATGAGTTCATTGAGCTGCAATGTTCTGGCTTGACAGAAATGTGACACCACGTAGTGAAGTGATGGCTTGACAGAAATGTGACACCATGGAGTGATGTTATGGCTTTGATAGAAAGGTGACACTATGGAATGATGTGATGGCTTGACAGGAATGTGGCACAATGGAATGATGTGATGGCTTGACAGAAATGTGACACCA